>PVJC01038560.1:0-16724 GCA_004026665.1 Murina feae | reverse complement strand
CCTGCCTAGGCTGGCTGAGCCTCTGCTCACGGCCACGCCCACCAGCCAATCAGAGCGGCTGTATGCAAATTAGCCCAGCCAAGATGGAGGCCAACAGCCATGGAACTAGAGCAAACAGAGGGTTCTGTTGCAACTGCCTGCCTAGGCTGGCTGAGCCTCTGCTCACAGCCACGCCCACCGGCCAAGATGGAGGCTGGCAGGGCGGCTCTGCACTGGGAGCCTCCACGACCGGCATAGCTGTGCCAGGTGTGTCAGCTCAGTGGGAGAGGGGGTCCGGCCTGGGGCCTCCTCGGGGTGTCCAGGAGCGCCTGTCCTGGGTCTGCTGCCTGGCTCCACCCCCCGGGGGCCTCCACCAGGCATGTGGGAGAGTGGGTCCTCCACCGGGCTTGCAGGAGCAGCCATCCTGTGACCATTGCCTGGCTCCACCCCCCAGGAGCCTCCTCGGGGCATCCAGGAGCAGCTGTCCTGAGTCCGCTGCCTGGCTCCGCTCCCTGGGAGCCTCCCCGGGGCATGCGGGAGCACAGGGGGGCCTCTGCAGGGTGTGTAGGAGCAGTTGTCCCGGGTCCACAGCCTGGCTCTGCCCCAAGGGCCTCCTCGGGGGCGTGCGGGAGCACCCGTCCAGGGTCTGCTACCTTCATCCACCCCCCAGGGGCCTCCACAGGGCGTGCGGGAGCGTCTGCTGCACAGTGCAGAGAATCCGAAGCCAGTTCGCTGCCCAGCTCCACCCCGGGTGTGTTTGCTCAGCAGCAGGGCCCCACCGAGGGATCCTGCACCAGCGTCCACCCCTGGCTTACCACCCAGCTCTGTGCCAGGTGTGTCGCCTCAGTGGTGGGGGCCCACCAGGCGTGTGCGATCGTGGGCCCTCCGGTGGGAAACGTCCAGGCCTGCACTCACCAGCCCTCCCACCCCCCAGTGCATGAACCCTGAAGGGGCTGTGGACAGCCTGAAAATGGCCCTCAACTCCTCACCCAGGCTGGCCAGGCATGCTAAGCAGGTGGACATCTCCCCCGAGGTGTCCCAGACTGCAAGAGGGCACAGGCCGGGCTGAGAGACCCCCACCCTCCGAGTGCACAAATTTTTGTGCACCAGGCCCCTAGTATATATATATTTTTACCACGTTTCAACTCTTTTTGTAGTATAGGTGGTATAATCAACATAAAGGGAGAAGTTATTTACTATACAGTGAGAAAAAAATGCATATTCAATCTCTGGTTTTCTAAATAACATGATTTTTGACTAATTTAAAAATCTTAACAGATAGGACTGTGGAAACACACTGAGACTGAAGGTGTGGTTGAAGCCATGGAAGCAGCTTGTAGAAGAGCAGCGCCCACAACGCTGGGCTCCTTTCCACCCATTTCCCCTTCCATTACGCGCTGACTTCCAAATGGTCAGAACAAGTTCAGACGGATTAGGCCAACAATTTAAAACAGCGTTTCTCTGACTTTAAAGACTGTAGAGACTGATTTTATTTAATGATGAATAAAGTTTCAAAGTTAATAAAGAATGAAGGTATTAAATGAGTTTGTCTGAGTGTACACAGTGTCTTAAGCTTCTATTTAAGGTCTTTTCAAGGTGGGAGGAAAAGGAAGATGTAGAGTACTGCCTTTAACCTAATTTATGATGTTTACTTATTTCTACCTCTCTGACTAATGCTTTTTTTGTTCTCTTTATAATTCTTAGTTTCTATCTACTACTTCTTTCCCCCCCAAGAACTGCAAACATTACCTGATTAATCCTCAGTGTTCTCAGCTGCTGTGATCAGTGGAGGTAATCTCTCACAGCACATTGATATCTAAATCAACATAATATATCTAAATCACCTTTGCTAATCTACTGGAATTTGCTTAATGTTTCCTGAGCTAATATCTCTACAACAGTGTGTTTAGAAAAAGAAATACCCAGGACATAAAGATATGAGAACTCAATTCTGTAAAAATGAATGGGTTTCACTTTGTAGTGTGAAATGTTTCATTTGTCTTTTAGAAAGTTTTACTTTCTTTTCTTCCTTTCTTGTTTTTCTTTCTTTTTGGTTTAGGTCATACTGAAGATATTTTTTCCACCTACAAATCATCAGCTTAGATGACACTTTTTTTTCTTATATTTTCCAATCTGTTTCTCTGTACCTAACTGAATGTAGGAGAAGAAATATTTTCTAAATTGTTTTTTTAGAAAAAAAAATGACAGTAATCTGCAGTTCAGCTGCATGTTACTTTGCAATTTAAAGTGTCATTTAATTTGATTTTTTGAAGATCTAGAATGTTAATCCAAAATATAGATCTTTAAGCCACATCTTGATTGCTAGTATATTGTAAGGATTCTCTGTATATATGCTTGGTCATAGATAGAAATTGGTTGCTGTGAAAACCTGAGTAATTACCCTCAGACAGTCAAGATCCTGTGGCTATTATTTTACATGGCAAAGGGGACTTTGCAGATGTGACTAAGTTAACGCTCTTGAGATAAGAAGAAAAATGGACTATTTAGGTGATCACCACAGTTCCCATAAGAGGGAGGGAGTATAGTTAGAGAGAAAAAGAGGTGAAGATGGGACCAGAATTTGGAGTGAGGTGCTTTAAGATAGAAAAGACCATGAGTCAAGGAGAGCTGGCACACTCTAGAAGCTGGAAAACACAGGGAAACCAATTCTTTCCCAAAGTCTCCAGCAGGAACATGGTCCTGCCAATGCTTTGATTTTTAAATTTTAGACTTTTGGCCCTCGCTGGTTTGGCTCAGTGGATACAGCATCACTCTGTGGACTGAAGGGTCCCTTTTGATTCCCCTCCAAGATTGCAGGCTCAATCCCCAGTAGGGGGTGTGCAGGAGGCAACTGATCAATGATTATCTCTCATTATTGATGTTTCTATTTCTCTCTCCCTCTCCCTTCTTCTCTGAAATCAATAAACATTTATTAAAAAAATAAATTTTAGACTTCTCTCCAGAACTGTATGAGAATACATTGGTGTTGTTCTAAGTCACCATATTTGTGGCAATTTATTACAGTAACAATAGGACACTATTGCAGTTTTCTTTTTGGATTATCAAGGAATGCAAATTTTAATTTTACAATGAGCATCTGCAAGATAAATAAGCAGCTTCTGTTTCTCTATTACTAGAACACATGTTTTAGTAAAATACAGTTTTGTTTTAGATTGTTCATCATTTTATCTGTTTGTTCTTCCCTTTTAGGATAATTGTGAGCTCTTAGAAATATCATGGATTTTAGACTGCTCTTTCAAAGATTACAGTTGCTCTGCTATTTATTCTGGGGATATTGTGTTTCTTTTTCTTCTTTCTATAAAATTTAAGGAATACCACTGGGAAGTAAGAAGGTGGCCAACGCTGGACTAGTTAGCCTACCTGAGCTGGTAGGAGGAGTGGGTGTGTGGGTTCACTCTGCAATTAGGCACAGAAAGTGTTCTGTCTTTTCCCAGGGCCATTTCACCTGCATGGCCTGAGGTAGGGCCAGGGGCCAAAACACAACAAGGGAAGCAAAAATCTTCTCTTATAATTTAATTGGAAGAGAGGATGGACTTTACTCAAGTGGCTTGTGAACTCTCATTGTGAAAGGGAGACTTAAACTCCATTTCATAATCAAGCATTCTTTCAACCTCAGTCAGGGCCCAACTGCAAAGGACTTTTAAAGAAATGGTAGTCCTAGAATTTTCTAGGACTTTTAGCCTGGAGAACTGCTCAGTCACACCTGGTTGCCATGCTCTTTGAAGAATCAGCCTGCAATTCCTGGGGTTTTGTCATACCATAACTCATGGCTGGTTTCAGATTTTTATTAAGCTCAGAAGGAATACTTTCTGTAAAATACGCAAAGTTTAAACAGTAGATTCCAGTAAAGCTTTGTTTTTATATGTCTTTCTTCCTCCAACTATTCATTGTGGATTGATTTGTTCCCCTTTCCTTCCTGATTTTAGAAAATACTTGTCTTGGAAAGTGGTTATATGATTTATTGCCCAAGGAAAAGAAATTTGTTTATATTGGGGTGGTAAATTTAAAAACTTTATGATGATTCTTTTTTAAAAAAATTCTTTATTATTTAAAGTATTACATATGTCTCCTCTCCCCATTGACCTCTCCCTGTTTGTTCCCACCTGCCCAGCACATGCCCTCACCCCCCTATCTGTGTCCACGGGTTATGCTTATATGCATGCATACAAATACTTTGGTTGATCTCTCATGCCTTACCTTTGCCTTCCCTCTGAGGTTGGAAGGTCTGTTCAATGCTTATGTGTCTCTGGATCTATTTTGATTCATCAGTTTGTGTTGTTCATTATATTCCAAAAATAAGTGAGATCATGTTATATTTGTCTTTCTCCAACTGGCTTATTTTGCTTAGCATAATGCTCTCCAGGTCAATCCATGCTGTTGCAAATGGTAAGAGTTCCCTCTTTTTTATAGCAGCATAGTATTCCATTGTGTAGATGTACCACTGTTTTATAATTTATTCATTTGATGATGGGCACCTAGGCTGTTTACAAATCTTAGCTATTGTAAATTGTGCTGCTATGAACATAGGGGTGCATATATCCTTTCTGATAGGTGTGAGACATTGTCTCACACCTGCCAGAAAGGCTACCATCAATAAATTAACAGATGGGATTATGGAGAAAAGAGAACCCTTGTACCCTGTTGGTGGGAATGCAGACTGGTACAGCCACTGTTGGTGGGAATGCAGACTGGTACAGCCACTGTTGGTGGGAATGCAGACTGGTACAGCCACTGTTGGTGGGAATGCAGACTGGTACAGCCACTGTTGGTGGGAATGCAGACTGGTACAGCCAATGTGGAAAACAGTACAGAGTTTGCTTAAAAAACTAAAAATGGAGCCCTGGCAAGTTTTATTAAGTGGTTAGAGCGTTGGTCCATACACCAAGGGGTTGTGGGTTCATATCTGGTCAAGAGCATATACCTGGGTTGTAGGTTTGATTTTGGCCCTCGTTGGGGTGAGTGTGGAAGGCACTCAATCGATGTGTCTCACATTGGATGGATGTTTCTTTTTCTCTCTCTCGCTCTCCCTGACCCCTTCCCACTCTCTCTAAAATGTATTGGGAAAAATATCATCAGGTGAGGATTAACAAAATAACTAAAAATGGAACTGCCTTTTGACCCAGTGATCCCGCTTCTGGGAATATATGCCAAGAATCCCAAAACACTATGTTGAAAGAATATATGCACTACCATGTTTATGGCAGCATTATTTACAATAGCCAAGATCTGGAAATAACCCAAGAGCCCATTAGTAGATGAGTGGATAAAAAAGCAGTGGTACATTTGCACAATGGAATGCTATGTGATCATATAAAAGGACATCTTACCTTTTGAGACAGCATGGAGGTTATTGTACTAAATGAAATAAGCCAGCCAGAGAAAGACATATACCATATGAGCTCACTTATATGTAGGATGTAATGAACAAAATAAACTGACAAAGTAGAAACAGGCTTGGATACATGGAGCAGACTGATAGCTGTTGCAGGGAGAGGGAGAGGAATTGGATCAGGCAAAGGACATATATGCATAGCCCATGGACACAGACAACAGTATGGTGATGGGCAAAGGGAAAGGGGGCAGGGGCTGGGTGGAGGTGGGCAAAGGGCGACATCTGCAATAGTACCAACAATAAAAATACTTAAAAAAAAGAGGTTAAGAAATTGAGCACTTCATGCTCACTGGGTTGTTGGTGTCATATGCAATAAGACAGGTTACTATCATTTCCCTCAAGCAATTTCAGACCTCACTGGGAGACAAAATGTAAATGCATTGGAAAGGCTAGTTGATAAAGCACAAGCACATGTGGTCTGATACCTGGTGCATGATGAAAAGTTAAAGAAGCAAGAGAAGAGAGTGGGCTGGATGGCGGGGATGAAACATACCTTCTGAGATGAGACAGGGCTGAGTTAGATTCTGCAGTATGGGGAGGATGTACTAGTAAGAATGCGAGGAGGTGCAAGGAGGGAGAAAAGAGTCCAAGACATCAGGAGATGTCAACAGCAATTATAAGCACATCATGTCCCAGCGACTGAGAGGAGTCCTGATTTGTGCTGCTGAAAATATACATTTATAATATAATTGGAGGGTGGGCCGCAGCAGTGTTTTTCTTTTCTCTGGGATTCTAAAGAGTAAAGCACTTCTCATTTCCAGGTGGGGCCCAGCTCTCCCTCCTTCGTGCCAGCTCAGCTGGTGAAGTGTGTCTGAGCTGGAATAACAGACTCTTCTCCAGCAGGCACAGGCTTTTCTTAGAAGGAGTAGCATCCTGTCACTTTTCACTTAGCATTTGCTTCACATAGATGAAAATAAAATACAATCTAGCAATTGGAAATTTTGCAGTATCAACAGAGACTGTGTTGGAGCTGGTCCTTTACTGTGTATATAGTTTCCGTGCTAAGGTCCAGTGATATCCTCCATCTCTCATCATAGTCCACAATTAGGCATAATGCTGACATTATCACAACTTTGTCTTGTCTTTCTTTAATGTATTTGTAAATTGTTTAGAGGTGGGTGACATGAGAAATAAAATGCCCTACCATTTGTGGTCCCTACCCTGAAATTTGAAAATTATTTTCCCCTCTCACAGTTTGAAAATATGACACACTCTGAAAAACCACCCTTTGAAAGCAGAAACAAAGAGGGTTACGTCAGATTCTGTTTTGAGACAAGGCTTCCTAATTATCTTGTAGGACTCAAAAACCTTTCAGATGAAAAGCCTAATTTTGGAAATAAACTTCTTTCCAAGAATGAGAACGTGCCACATGGCTGAGTGCTGTTATTATACCGAGAAGAAGAACCCACAGGCTGCGCAGAAGGCCAGCGCCGTGGCACCTTCTGCACTTGTTTTAATATGCACACTCGCAGACTACTCCCAGGCCCACCTTCTCCAGCTCCTAGTGTTTGTCCTCCAACTGTCACACCCAAATACTGTATCTGATGGCTCCTGTAATAAAAATAAAACTCTTTAAGACAACAAAGAGCCCTTCACATTTAAACAAAGTTTTCAACAACATTTTCCAAAGCTCCCCCTGCTGGGTACTTTATTTATTTACTAGAGGCCAGTGCACAAATTAGTGCATGGGTGGTGTCCCTTCCTACCTATCAGAGCTGGCTGGCCAATTGAGGGCAGGGACTGTGGGAGGTTGGCTGTGGGAGCACACTGACCACCAGGGGGCAGCTCTGGTGTTGAGCATCTGCCCCCTGGTGGTCAGTGCATGTCATAGCGACCAGTCATAATGGTCGCTTAGGCTTTTATATATATAGGTTTCTTTTAAAAAATATATTCTCACTAGAGGCCTGGGGCACAAAATTCATGCATGGGTAGGGTCCCTAGGCCTGGCTGGCAATATGGGCAGATCCGGGCCTTCAGCTGCTGGCTGGGACCTTCCTTCATTCCGCGCTGCCCCCTGGTGGTCAACACACATCATAGCAAGCAATCAAACTCCAGGTCTCCTGGTTGAACACCTGAGAGGACACTTTGCATATATAGAGAGATTGATTTCAGAGAGGAAGGGAGACGGAGAAAGAGATAGAAATATCAATGATGAGAGAGAATCATTGATCTGCTGCCTCCTGCATGCCCCCCACTGGGGATTGAGCCTGCAACCTGGGCATGTGTCCTGACCAGAAATTGAACCCGTGATCTTCTGGTTCACAGGTTGATGCTCACTGGCTGGGCTTAGAGCCAAATACATTGCTACTTGTTGCCTGTGCATCACAGCACCCCTAAGTGATGACTCCAAAATTTATCAATTTCTATTTGGTCCAACAGGTTCAGCTCTTCTTCAACCCCTTTTAACCTTTCCAGTTTCTCCATTTCCACAGAGACTCTGGTTCATTTCAGGCCCTAATTTCTTACCCAATTAACACCACAGACACCTCTTTCTCTCTGCTGTCTTAAATATATTCTTTGTGTTGCTTCAAATAAACACATTCCCAAACACAAATCTGTTCATCGTACTGTCTTTTCAAAATCTTTCACCCAAACAAAAAAATAGATAAATTTCTTGGCATGGGTTATGCATTCCTACATAATTTGGCCTCAAACTACTATATTTTACTAATTTCCAACCCAACATTATTGCTGGTTCCTTCTCAAAGACATTGTTCTCTGTCAAGCCTTTTTGTTTTTCCTCATTTTTTTCAGGACATTTTCATACATGTTAAAACTCTGCCATTTAAGACAGTTAAAATGCCACCACATCAGTAACTTATCTTTGATCTTGCCCTTTCAACTCTCATTACCCTTTAGCTTCTTCTCCTGTCTATAACATATCAAATTCTAACATGTAGCATAATTTAATAGAAGGAAGTTTGGAATTGTCATAACAAGTTTAGGTTGAGGTCTGAGTTTTTCCTTATCTATGATCTTGGACAGGATATTTAATTCCTCTTGATCAGTAAGAAATGGATACCATTCCTCACTTTTAAGGGGTAAGGTATGTGGCTATTCACATGAAATTATGAAGTGCAACAAATGTGATCTGTTAGCATTTGAGAAACCAGAAGATGGTTATGTTTATAAGGCTAAGCCTGATGGTTCAGTGGGGCAGGAATATTGAAATTATAACTTCTGGTTGAACTGGTCAGGAGTGTATTTAAGCATAATTGGCAGAGAGAAGTCTAATCTTTGAATCTTTGAATTACCAATGTTCACCTCTACGTTCATAGATTTCTAGTTGCCACCATTGTGTAAGTCAAAATGTATAGTTTTTAGAAATAAGAAAATATGGATTTTGATGCTGAGCCAACATTTAAGCTATCTTACCTATTTAAGATTCCATTCCTCACCTATAAAAATAATTCACTGGTAAAGATTTACATGAACTTGTGATAAAAGGCACGGACACTGTGAAGCATTACTCCTTTGAAATGGCACAATTGTAGGAAATTTAGAGGAAAAGGATACTGATTTCTGTTGAAGGAAGAACCAGTTTCCTCAGTATCCTGAAAAAGTGTTTTCAGCAGTTAGTCCAGTCCTAGAGCTGGGTTTTCTTATTTTGAAGCAATTTCAGACAGCAGTACCAATAAAGAGTGGTGCTTCCCATAAAAACTGAGGTTGTGTGAGTAGTAATCAGGAGAGGTTGGAAGTCTCATGAGGATGACACATTAGTTGGGGTATTTTCTTACTTTCTCACCACCTTTTTCTCTTCACTTGGCCTATAGACCAAGGATGGCCCATATCCTTACAGGGACAACAGTGGTGTTGCTTGTTTCATCTTTGTTGAATGAGGGCTGTATACTCCCTCTCTGAAGTCTTCCTCCTCTTTTGTTGCCAGCTTTTTAATATCTAAAATAACTGCTAATGGAAAGGCATGCTTTAAAAAATAGGTTTCAAAGCATATCTTCTATTATGTATATAATAATAAAACTAATTTATATTGTAACTAGAGGCCAGATATACAAAATTCATGCATGGGAGTGTGTGGGGGGGTATCCTTCAGCCCGGCCTGCACCCTCTCCAATCTGGGACCCCTTTCACAATCTGGGACCACTGGTTCCTAACTGCTCGCCTGCCTGCCTGATTGCCCCAACTGCTCCCTTGCTGGCCTGATCACCTACAATTGCCCTCCACTGCCAGTCTGATGGCCCCTAATTGCCTCTGCCTCAGTCCCCACCATTGTGCCTTTGTCTGGAAGGAAGTTGGACATCTGGAGGATGTCTGGTCGACCTGGTCTAATTAGCATATTACCCTTTTATTAGTATAGATAACTCCATGGTGGAGGGGGCTTAGGCATATGTATATACATGACTTTGAATTATTGTTGGTTCTTGGCCTTTGGTTTATTGAGAATTAAAAGTTTGTGAGAGTTAAATAAGATTACATTTTAAAATAAAACATTACTCAGTGGTACTTAAAGTATGGTAAGGAAAACTGTATTCAAGTGTGTGTGGGGGCTATTGCAATAAATATAGGGACCACTGCAATGGAACTTTAGAATGAGGGAAAGAGATAGGACTTAATTCTTAACACAGTATGAGCAAGTGGAAATTCATAGCCAAGGAGCAGGTTGGGTGTCGGTGGATGGAAAGTCACTAAGGAGAAACATCAGGGGTAAGAGGGGTTAAATAGGCTAGATTGATGTACAGGATTCTTGTTGAAGATATCACCAGGAGGATGATAGAAGATGAAGAACCTGATCATATATAGTGGGGTTAGGAGTTTTGGTTAAACTGACTTTGCAAGGTTCTTGCTAAAACTGAATTTTACAAGGTAGTACACAGATGGGCTTAGGCAAAGGTTTAGGAGCCTGATTAAAATTTGGTCAAGCAAAAAATCTTTGTCAATATATACAAAGTATACATTCTATGTATAACAGGCACTAAATAATTCCCTCCCTCCCTTCCTCCCTCCCTTTCCTTCCTTCCTACCTTCTTTCCTTTCTTTCTTCTTTCCTTCCTTCCTGTCATCTAAAATATTTTCCCTGGAATATAAAATATCTCCCACAAAAGTCCTATAGGATATCAAATAGGTTTAACCCCTTCCCACCCAAGACAACGATTAGAAGTGGCCGTGTTAAAGAGATTATGAAGCTCTGTTTGAGTTCATTGAAAATAGGGCCTAGTTAATAAAGTTTGCCTTGGACATGCCACGGGACAGTGGCAGCAGGTGAGCAGTGTGTTTTCCATCCTCAATGCATGAAGATGCATGTGGCTGTTCAGCTTGAACAAATCTTCTCGGAATGGTTCAGAGGCAGCCCTCTGTTAAATACATACCTAAGAGTTTACAGTCTAATCTCAAGCCCAAGGATACTTTCCTAATTTTGAAATTATGGGGTTTTGACCATGCATATACAATTGCACTTTTGTTATTGATTAAAAATTCTATTTACCAAAAGTTTTAAGAAAACAAACAAAGCCACCAAAATACTAAACCCACATTGGATTGTCATTGTCCATCACAGGATGAACTCTGTTTTTGAAAAACGTATAATGTCTCATTTTTCTGCTTATTCAGTTCCTCATCTGAAAAAAACTAAATGGGTAATGCTTCTGAAAGGCAACTGCTAGCTAAGTAAAATGGCCAACTAGTACAGACCATTGTAGCATTAATTTCTAGAAGGGTAAAGTATACATTTTAGGTATGGGCTTTTCATGATTGGGGATCACTTCCACTTTAACCTGTAGGAATATTTACAGTGAATCTCAGTCTTCCCTCTCGGTCTGGATCAAAGCTTCTAATTCTTCTTGTGCTCTTCTTCCTAGAGTTGATCCAAAGACTAAGGTGTTCTTTCTGCCAGTCTACTCCACAGATCCCTGTAAGTTTATGGTTTCTCTGTGGTCAGGAACAGATTTCATGTACCTGAGTTACTCAGGCAAAATCAATCTCTCTCTCTCTCTCTCTCTCTCTCTCTCTCTCTCTCTCTCTCTCCCTCCCTCCCTCCCTCAGAAAGAGTATTTAAATTTTTTGAACAGTTACGTCAGTTCTTTTCTGTATCTGCCCTAAAAGCTAGGCTGAAGTTGTTTGAGAGTGACGGTGTGGAGATTTTAGTTACTTCCAGGTGAGACTCGATCTCGATCTCGATCTCATCTCATTTTTTCAGGACCTCAGGGGATATGCTGCTACATTGCTCAAATGCCTGCTCAGTTCCTCTACATTTGTTAAACGGAAGCCCAGAGATTACATTTCCGCCAGCAGTGCATGCTGCTCTAATGCCGATGATTAGCTGCCTGTCCAGATGGTCCCTGCTCTCAGTGACAGGGAGTGAGTCTAAATTGTTCATCTCCAGGGTTTCTAGTAGACTGCTCAATATGCTTACTGTGGTCCATTTACAGGAGGGTGACGCTAAGCAGATCTGATGCTTACACTCTGACACTAGTCGTGATGCAAAAAATGGCAGATCTGGGGAGGAAAGGGGAGGACAGCAAAGGAGTAAGTTATACTCGAAAGCACCAGCATTTTGACTGTTCAGTCATCTGTGAAAGACAGGTAGGAATTCAGGCTTAGTGCTCCCTTCACACTGGCCTGGAGATTAGCAGTGCAACAACGGACACCTCAAAACGACTTTCCTTTAAGTCCTGGAAACAGCAAGCAACAAAAAAACACCAGCCTCACACCTCCCTTAAGGTCATTCTCATAAATGTCAATCATGCTGAGATGAGTGGGGTTTCTGGAGACAAGCATCACAAGAGACAACTCCCTTGCGGTAATGCTTGAAAGTTGCATCGTCTTTTTAAGGTTTGTTCTAATGTCCGCTTGATCTCACAGTTCTGTTACCTTCACCTTTCTCCTAGTTCAGCTATGCACTCAGGGGACGCCAGCATTTATTTTCTGGTCTGGGAGCTGTAAATGCCAATGCCAGAAGTTACTTTCCTCATTTTTTTTTTTTTTTGAAATAACAGGCAGAGACCACGTGGAAGTGTAGAATGCATATCCATGTTTTGAAGGTTGATAGCAATACTCTTGAAAAGACAGACTAAAGGGCCAATTATGTACAAGGCATTTGGCTTCATGGTATCATGGATCCAAAAGACTACAATCAAATTCCTGCTTTTAAACAACTTACATGAAAACCTCCAGGGTTGTTAATCAAATATCTTATAGGTTATTCTTTTGAAACCCTACCATGGCTGCACAGTTTCTAGAAAGCCATTAATTGCTTGATAGTCAATTTGAAACCATTAATTATAAAGATGTGCAATTTAAGTAATTTTGGCTGTCTTTAAAAAGGTGGGCTGCAGCATGCAAGAGGAAGGACTAGGAAGATGTGTTAAAAACCTGGCACAATGCAGTGGGTGGGACGCACACAGCCCAGTGCGTTGTGGGCTGGGGAAAAAGATCGTGGCAGGGTGATACTATTACTGGGGCCTTTTATAACACTCCCTATAACTTGTAACTTTCCAGCTCTCATGGCTTTAAAATACACATAATTATCTTTCTTTTGGAAACACAACAACCCGAACTATTTCAGCTTCTCCAGATGTATGGAATAATGATGATTTGCACTTACTAATTTTTATGACTTGAATACGTTTTAGAGCAATGAACATGGGCCTTACATATTGGGAAAGAATTAGAATTCGAGGGGAAGCAAATCTAGATATGAAAGCAGCAAGATAATTTTCCTGTAAGGTTTTTTGAAGTTTCATTCAGCCTCACTCTTTGATAGCAGCGGCGATGGGAAGAAAGAGTGGTGTGTGTGCTGCAAATCCCTGAAACGATCCTCCTTTCTCTGGACTTCAAAGTACAGAAATTGTTCCATCCTGCTTTTTTATTTTAAACCACACAGTTTGGTGGTCAGACTTTGAACTCTGGGTGAGAATAGAATTAGCCTTCAGGAACTTTGGGGGAGATTTATAAAATAAGCAATGAACGCTTCTCTGCTTTCTAAAGACTTTTTGCTACCATTCCAATAACATCCCTGGTGGGCTATAATAAGCATACTTAAAAAAAATCCCTCTTGGATCTCTCCTGCCCCACTTTCCGGTTTTGAAGAGCTACCCAGGAAACTATTATCTCTCTAACTGTTCCCAGGCTTATTGAAGAAGGCAAATACAGGAAGGCTCCCCCCCGATTTCTCTAAAGGTAGGATTAGAATTGGAGAAGATAAGAGTGAAGAGACATGTTGGGGCTTTTCAGCCAATTTCATTTTTGTAACTTGACTCTGAGTATTTGGATAACATTATTTCCTTTAATGGTAGGAAGTATATACTTATGTATGACCCCCTGGCCCCTCCTTTTAGCATCTTGGAATCTTAGGATGACGGAGGTACATTTCTAGTAGTTCTTGATAATCATTTTCACACATTTTTAAAAAATAGGATGGTTGTAAGAAGCTTACAGCAATAGAAGGGTCGGAAGGAGACATTTGTTACTGAAAGGAACTTCAACATGAACCTCTTCTCAGCATTCTAGACTTCCTGGAGTTGCTGCTCACATACCTATGAGCAAATTCAAAAATAAGCTCCTGGGTGTCTGCATCCAACCTCATCTTCTTCCTCCACCACTGTTCTTGCTGGGTGGTGTCCATATCTTCTCAATCTCCAGCAGAGGAGCATGCAGGACAGCCTTCATCATTTATGGCCTCTAACTATTCTCCATACCTAACATTCCAAGTCCCATTGATCCTATTTTCTGGGCCTTTCTGATCTGTCTCCCTTTCTCAAAACCGTCTACAAATCCATTAGCTGAACTGATGGAACTACTGCAGTAGCTTTGTTTCTCCAGGCTTCTCTACAGCATGTTACCCTGCTCCTGGTACCAGGGTGATCCAAACATGCACATTTGATTATGTGAGGCAGCACCATGCTCTTTATTAAGGGTCCTCTATTACCTAAAGTCTGGAGTCCACAGTGCCAGCGTGTGGCCTAAAATCCCTTAAGGATCTGGACCCTAAGTTCTGTTCAGCCTCTTCTATGTCCCATCATTCTTCATATCTGACATCCCAATTATAACAAACTATGCATGATTATCTTAAAAAGTTAATCTATTTTACTTATAATACTAGAGGCCCAGCATGCACAAAATCATGTGTGGTTAGGGTCCCTAGGCCTAGCCTGGCCTCGGTCGCATGGCCTCTGCCACCCTGAAATGTTAGGTGAAGTCCCCACTCCAGGACACTCCGAGAATCCTGCCCCTCGACAGCTCTGTGCAGCTTGCTGCCGCCCCGTGAAGCTCTCAATTGCATGCTCCACGAAACTCCCCCCACCCCCACCTGCAACTGCCCCTGAAACTTCTCCACCCCATGAATTCTCACTGCCTCCCAGGTGACTGCTCTGCTAAGCTCATGGCCACCCCACAAAACAGCAAAGTAGCCCACCACCACTGCTCAACAGTCCCCAGTCCCACCCCACCGCCAGTTCCCCCTCATGGTGAGCAGCTTGGGGGCTGTGTGTGTGTGTGTGTGGGGGGGGGACCGAGAGGTGCTCCCTGCACTTCATGGTGACCAGTTGCCCGTTTGGTCATGATGGCACCTAGCTCTTTATATATATTAGGATTCTTCTCAAATGATGTTCCCTCAATGTGGAGATATTTCATGCACTATGCTAAAGGAAAATATTATTGTACCTACTTTATAGTTAAGAAGACAGGCTTAGTGAGGTTAAATAGCTTTCATCATCATTATCATTATTATTATTAACTAGGGGCCCAGTGCACAAAAATTTGTGCACTCGGGGGGGGGGGCGGAGTTCTCTTAGCCCAGCCTGTGCCCTCTCACAGTCTGGGACCCCTCAGGGGATGTCCACCTGTTGGCATGCCTGGCCAGCCTGGGTGAGGGGCAGAGGGCTGCTTCAGGCTGCCCATAGCCCCTTTAGGGTTCGGGTCCCTACTGGGGTGCCTGGCTGGAAGCCGGTATCTGGGGTTTATCTTCTATAAGTGAAACTTTGTAGCCTTGAATAGAGCTCAGGGCCTACAGGGCCCTGGCTTCCTCCATTGTCCAGGGGCAACTGCAGCTCCGTAGCTGTCACCATCTTAGTTGAGTAAATTTGCATACTTGCTCCTGATTGGTTGTGGGCATGACTTGTGAGCATGGCTTATGGGTGTAATGGAGTGAGGATCAAATTGCATATTACTCTTTTATTAGATTACTAGGGTCCCAGTGCACAAAAATTTGTGCACTCGGGGGAGTTCCCTCAGCCTGACCTGTGCCCTCTCACAGTCTGGGACCCCTCAGGGGATGTCTACCTGCTGGTGTGCCTGGCCAGCCTGGGTGAGGGGCTGATGGCTGTTTGCAGGCTGGCCAGGACCCCCAGTGGGAACCCTCATCCCATGGGGGTATGGCTAGCTTGGGTGAGGGGCTAAGGGCTGTTTTTAGGCTGCCCACAGCTCCCATTGACCCAAGGTCCCAGTGAGGCTGGTTGGAATCAGGTTTCTGGAGTTTATTTATCTTCTGTAATTGAAACTTTGTTACCTTGAGCAAGTCCTAGGCAGGCAATGGAAACCTCCTGTTTGCTTCAGCTCTGTGGCTTCCATAATTGAAACATTGTTGCTTGAGCAGAGGCTCGCTGGCCTAGTCAGGCAGTTGCAATGGAAGCCTCCTGCTTATTCCAGCTCCATGGCTGCCGGCCAGCATCTTGGCTGGGTTAATTTGCATACAGCCACTCTGATTGGCTGGTGGGCGTGGCTTGGCTGGTGGGTGTCTTGGAGTGATGGTCAATTTGCACATTACTCTTTTATTAGATTAGATATTATCCTAGTAATCATTTTTGTTTCTAGTCACATGTACTTTTGATTCTACTTATAAATATTTTTGTAATTTATTTTTCCCTTTCTTATCCCATAAGCATTTGTTTCTTCACTCATTCAACAGATGTTTATTATGCACTTGATGTTTGTCAGTCACTTGCAGGTGATACAGTGGTGCTATCTCAAGGTCAGTGTGTATTGAGGCTGGCTCATATAACAGTGAGCATCTCTTCCCTACACACTATTCAGTGACATCATTTTGAGGGTAAAAGTGGTCAAAAATTAGAGTTTCCTTCCCTAGGAAATTAATCACACCTCTTAATCCCACACCTCTTCTCTTAGAGCATCCTCATAGTTGGTTCTCCCATTTCATGATTACCTCCTACACAAAAACAACAAGACTGTGGTCTTTTTATTTTTATTTATTTATTATTTATTTATTTTTTAAAGCAAAATTCAACAGTTTTTAATAATTATTTTCATATGGACAATACTGCAATTTTAAAAGAATCTTACAAAGAGAATTTTTTTTATCTTTGTGTCCAGTGGTGTTTGTCATACACATTTTCTTTTTAAAAAATTTTATTTTCTTTGTTGG
>PVJC01038559.1:0-16700 GCA_004026665.1 Murina feae | reverse complement strand
CACAGGGGGAGTGTCACTCAGCCAGAAGCTGGGCTCACTGCTGGCGAGCACAGCTGCAGTGGTGGGAGCCTCTCCAGCCTCCATGGGATGCCTCATTAAGGATGTCCCACTGACAGCTTAGGCCCGCTCCTTGGGGGAAGGGGGAGCAGGCCTAAGCTGTCAGTCAGACATCCTGAGGGCTCCCAGACTGCAAGAGAGCACAGGCCAGGCTGAGGGATTCCCTCCCCAGCACCCGTGCACTGGGTCTCTAGTTTAATATAAACATCAAGCAATCATTTCAAGTGCAGTTAGGCTCAAATGCTGCCCTCCACTGTGAGTGATGTGAAGACTGAAAGCTTAGACTGTATCTCTTTATTAGTAATAATTGCTCAGCCATTGCACAATACCCGGGAACAGCTGCTTGGTGACTGAAAGAATAATTCAAAGCAAAGCAGGCCAGATATAAAACACTTCCAAGGCACATTTCAAAATAGCTCCTTTATGTGAACTAGGTGCATGTCTGCAGAGGGAGTTTTTGTGAGGACAGGTGGGTAATATGGGGCCTTTACAGTAATTACATCACCATCTGGCCCCATCTTTATGGCAAAGCAGTTGTGCTGTACTGAGTTCTACGTATGTGGCATATAGAGCCATACAGCTCAACGACAAAATGGTGTGACCGGCAGCCTTCATTAACCCACACACTGACGCAGCAGATAGCTTTGAGATGTGGGTTTGAAGCACATCTGTGAAACTTATGGTCCTATGGGCACGGACATCTATTTCTTTGAGGTATCACTTTACACTTAAGTTTTTCTTGGTAGAGTATTTTGCAGAGACTTCTCTTTTGAGGCTAAATTAGGAATTTCTGTTCCTTATTTGAGTTCCAAGAATTGTGCCTTTCCTGCCCTCTGCCCAAATTGGAAGATACAAACCGTGGGAAAAAGTGTCTTTACAAACTGTATTGAGTAAGTTATCTAACTTGGTTTATTTAGCATAGTCAGGAAACCTTTCACATGCATGGCGTCCTCTTTCTATTATTTCTCTCTAAAATAGTTTTTTGTTTTGTTTTGTTTTTAAATGAGTTTCTGGATTCTGACTGCAAAGGTGGGGAGTAAGGTGGGCACGAAGGCTGACAGGTAGTAAGTCCATGTGGAACTCCTGTTTCTCCTTGTTCAGATCAGTCTCCCTTTCCAATACTTACTCTTCCTCAAATAGGAAGAGGGAGAGTGGAAAAGAGGGGAAAAAAATGAGACATATAAATAGTTTTGTGGGATTTACTTGAAGTCTAAAGAATATGCGTTTATGCAGTTATGTTCTAGGCACTGAAAAGTTGACCAAAAACGAACCTCTACCCTTGCAACCTTCTTCCATCCCAGTTATGCCTGAGAAGGATGTTGGTGCTAAATTTAACCGGGAGACTAAGATGCACAAAGAGCAAGTATCATAAAGCATTTCTGGAGCCAGAAACATTGAAGTTCTTGACTCACTGATGCTCTTACTCAGACCACACAATTATATCCAAGTGAATTGCTGTTAGAATTAGTGCCTTCAGAGGAGACGATTGCTCGTAATTGGCAGCTATAAACCACTTCACTGAGAAAGCTGGGGTCTTAGATGCTGTGAGAAATGATTGAGACCGAGGCCTGAGTGAGTCAGGCTCTTGTGAGTCATAGGACTTTTAGGTCAGTCTTTTAGACTGACTCTCAGGATCTTGCCTTTTTCCCTCCCTCAGGGAAGGCAAGTGCCTAAGGCAAAGATCTAAGTAGATATCAAAAGAGTAGAGTGCCTCTGGCCAGTGTTTACCTAAGTGTGGTTATCAAGTCCCCTGTTAAAGTCCCGTGCGTGCTGGTTAAAGGTGCAGACTCCTGCTGCTCTCTCCACTCCACCGCCTCGAGGCCGGCGGTCAGCCTCTAGGGAAGCATTGCAGGGGCTTTCCCTGCACTCAATCTGCCTTGGACTTCTGCTTCCCAGACACAGAGATCCCCTGGACCACCTGGGAGACTTTTTAAAGGACGAACTAAAAAAAATTAGGTGTCTTCCTGCTTGCCAATGTTTGGTTATTCTGACTTTTATCCTATGCAAATGCATGTTTTGTTTCAATGAAGGGTCATATTAAGCATGTTGCTCTGCAGCTTGGTTTGTTTCCCAGCTTTTTAACAATATAACACGGACTTCCTTGCAAATCTAAGCCGTTCACCAACACAAGGCTCACAGATCAAATGCCTTGCAGAGGTGAGGCAGATAACGTAGTGAGTTAAATGGAGCAGGGGGGAACGGCAGAAAACTGGAGGTTTTCCATCTAATGAAATGAGAAGCTACCCAGCTCTCGCCAACTGCTGCCTCTTGGGAATGTGGATTCAGTCGCCAGACCTTCTGAGTTCTCAAAAGAAGCAAGAAATCAAATTTGTTTAATGTGCAATCTCCAGATGCTTAAGTTGTGATAACTAATTCAAATTAAATACCGGGTGAACCAGCCAAAATGTCTTCAATCCAGACACTGCCCTCAAGTCACCCTTTTGAAACCTCTAATGCCGTGGACACACCATCTTCCACGGCATGTCACTGTTTTAAAACTTTTCTTGCTTTTAACTAACAGAATACAAAATGTTATTGCTGAACCCTTAGGCTGTGATATTGCAGCCACTAAAATAAGACGGTCACGTCTATATTTTTGTGCACTTTACTAAAAATTCTATTAAGTATAGATTCAAAACTGCCCTTGAAAAGATTGCCAGTTTACAATCCTATTAAGAGTACATGAGGGTGTCCTTTTCTGAGGAGCTTTAAACAGATTCCCAGGTGCCTCACAGATGTAGTGGGTCTGGGATGGAGCCCAAGAATGTGTGTTTTCTTAAGCTCCCAGATGGTTCTAATGATCAGAGAGGTTTGGGAGCCACACTCGTAGATTACTAACAAGTTGCTTGGGACCAATTCCAGTAAATTATAAAGGAAACTGCAAGTACTTCACTTGTATTTCTCTGTTTTAGACTGTTCCTAATTACAGCCCTCCATGGAAACACGAAAAGGCTCTGCTGCTGCTGTTTCAGGCAGTTCAATCAGAGCAGAACAATAAATAAACCAAGTCAGGAACCTTCGAGCAGCTTTTATTGGCACAGCCTATGAAAAGGTGTGGTAGCATTCTGAGCAAAAACCTGTATCCCAGCAAGCTGTTCAGTGTTATGTTTAACACACCACTGAACCAGAAAGTTTATGTTCCTGAAACAGACACCCCAGGTCACTAAGAAGCTCCAAAACCAATAGGTTATGCCCTGCTGCTCTGTTAAGACCTGAAAAGCAAACACACACACACACACACACTCCTTGATGTGCATCCTTGTTATGGGCTGACTGAAAAGGTACGCAATGGTATCCAGTTTTTTTTAGGTTGACTCCAGTTCATTCCCCCATTACAAGGAAAATGCATTTCAGCAGCGGCACTGAAGTCTCCATTATGTGCTTGCCTAAGCAGTTTCTGCTTAGGACGAGTGGTGTCATAGGACATGATCATCAGGATGGTACAGTTCACTCATCAGGCGGTAGATGTAGGAAGGTGCGTTCCCACCGATGTTAGAGATAAAGAGGGTAATGAGCTCTGGGGGAACATAGTCAAACACGGGGCAATGAACGCTGACTTTCTCCAGAATGTCCCCTGAAAGGCAATCACAGGTGATAAGATAAAATGGAGGATCCTGCTCTAATGGTTCAGTAGCATATAGATTCTAGGCTCAATAATGCAGGCACACTTGCTACCCCAAGGAAGAGAAGCTGTGACAAATGCAAACCAGAACAGATGACTTCAGGTCATGACACCTCCTGTTTAAAACTATCCAATGCTTTTCTTTGGCCCTTAGAATAGAATTCAAACTTGGGATTGCAACCTTCAAGATCCCACCACACTACATTAATTACAAATCATACCAGTCTACTTCTTGCTCATTCCTCTCCAGCCATATGGCCATTTTCCCCCCAAATGGCTAAGCATGTGCCTAACTCAGTCCCTTTGCGCCAATGCCCGGAAAACCCTCCCTTTGACCTTCACGTGGGGCTCTACACATTCAAACTCAGCTGAAATGTCATCTCATTAAGACACTTCTCCAATCTAAGGTAGTCTCCTAGCCACTTTCCATCTCATCATCATTTGTTTTCTCCTCGAAAGCATCACATGACCTGACATTTCCTTGTCCATCTGCTGCAGCAGAACTTACGCCCTGTGGGGAGCAGGGCCTATCTGTAGTATTCATTGTTACGTCCCTAGTGCTTAGAATAGTGCCAGGTATATAGCTGGTGCTCAATAGATGTCAATATTTTTGAAAGAATTAATATTTAAATAAGTGGATGACGTTATTCAACTTCTAAGAAAAATTAGCAAATAATATGTTTTGCTCCCAGAGGGTGTTTAAGGCCATGTTAACTTGATGAGGTTCACTGAACACAGCTGCTGCCTCAGAAGTCAGAGAAAGAACCCCAACACACTAAGGGTATCCAAGTTATAGGCGAGTTGTATTAAGGCAGAACATTTCAGACCTCACTTCCTTTGGCAGCCACATCACCAAAATGACTTCTGACAGCAACTGAAAACAAGTACGTTTCCCACTGGGTTGTTGCCTGTGTCTCAACATGCAAAGCTGAACCCAGTCAATGCTGGGTGATCTAACCCACCACAGCCCCAATAACTCACCTAAAACAGATTAGTCAGAACGAAAGGAACCTGAGCTAGATCAGGTCGCCAGGCACTCAGTGCTGTAGAGAACAGTCCCTACAACAGGTATGATAAAAAGCACGTCCTGGTAGCATTAAATCCCACTGACCACCAAACTCAAATTCCAAACACACACACGCACACACACTTTTACCTTCTGTGAAGGGCAGAACTTCTTCAGGAGCCACAAACTTATGAAATGAATCTTCTTCATTGGGGAACTGGAAAAGAAAAAAAAAAATTTTTTTTAAAAGACCCAGCAATTCTATTTCTAGGTATATATCTAAGAGAAATAAGAAAGAAATATATTCACACAGAAACGTGTACACACATGTTAATACCAACATTATTCACAAAAGCCAAAAGGTAGAAATAACCCAAATGCCAATCAAGACATGAACAGATAAATGGTGGTATATCCATACACTGGAATATTATTCATTATAAAAGAAACCAAGTACTGTGCTATAACTCAGATGAACTTAGAAAACATGATGCTAAGCGAAAGGGCCTTACTGTATTCCCTTCATGTAAAATATCCAAAACAGGCCTGGCTCAGTAGTTGGAGTCAACCCATGCACCAAGAGGTCACTGGTTCAATGGGTTTCAGACTTGATCCCCAGTAGAGAGTATGCAGGAAGCAGCCGATGGATGTCTTGCTCTCATCAATGTTCCAATCTCTCTCCCTCTCCGTTCTTCTCTCTCTCAAATCAATAAAAACTACTTTAAAACAAACCAACCCCCACCGCCCATACAAACAAAATAGGCAATCCCACAGAGACAGACAGCAGATTAGTGATTACTAGGAGATGAGGCTAGGGGAGAAAAGGGAATGATTATTTAATGGGCACAGAGTTTTTTCCTGGGATGTAGAAAAAGTTTTGAAACTACAGAGTGGGAGGTGCACAATGCTGTGAATGTAATAAATGCCACTGAACTGAACATTTTAAAATGGTTAATTGCATGTTATGTGAATTACACCTCAATTAAAAATAGAGACCTATAAATAGATTGGCATTTTCAAAGCAAATAGTTTTTATCACTAATGAAATGACTCCAGTTAGTAACTCATATTCAAGCTTCACAGGACAGTCCCTGGAACTATGACAAATAAAACAAATTGTATGTTCCTAGTTTTAGCTTGCTTGGCATTTGAGAAGTGGTCAGGGTGATGAGGAGGGGTGGCAATGTAAACAGTGGGCCTTCCCCAACTTTGTATCGTTCTGACCTTACAATTTTGACTTCTTAAAGCTGACAGGTTATAAATATCAACTGTTTTTCCTGGATCAAGACTCATGTGGCTTTTTCCAGCCTCCACTGGATCTAATCCACTGAGTCAATGCAGATAAGAAAAATCCTAGAGTAGGTTGAAGGCCCAGCGATCAAGCTTACCCTTTGGCTCCCTTATCTCTGTTCAAGGCAGACAGACATACCTGTGGGGAAAGCTTGAACATAGGGGCACAGACGATGAGTGGGGTGGAATGGTGTTTTGCTGCCAATGCTAGAGTATGAGTTCCTGTTACAGCTCTCAGGGCACCATTTGCCAGGATGGTCTTCGTGCCAATGATCACCTTTGAGACAAGAAGAAAAATGAGACAGGAGGGAAGGCAGGGGAGGGTGGGTGGGAGGTACTCAACCAAGGACCTTGTATGCATACATGCATAGCCCATGGACACAGACAATGGAGTGGTGAGGGCCTGGTGCAGGAGGTGGGGGGAGGGGAGGGAGGCTGGAGGGGTCAGTGGGGGAGAAAAGGGGATATATGTACTACTTTCAACAATAAAGAATTATTAAATAAAATAAAGAAATGTGAGCCATCCCAGGAATAAAGCCTTAACAGGGCCATTGGGCACAACAGTCTAACTGCTCAGGCCTGAGTCTTACCCTCCTGAGAGGTCACACAGAAAAAGACTTAGGCTTAGGACCACAATTGTAGCTTAAAAGTGGGTTCCCAAGGAAAAAGTGAACCAAGTATAGACCAGGAAACTGCAATATCTACTTTTAGCCTTGTCTCTAAAAATCTATATGCCTAAGGGGGGAGCTTCTACTGGATCCCTAGTAGCTGACATGCTTAGAGTAGTCCCACTTCATTCTTTCAATGCTTTAACCAAAGAGAGGCTATTCCAAATGAGGACCAATGATATAGACAAAGGGGAAAAAATTCAGTTTAACAGAGTTAAAAGGTTCAAGTGTGTACTTTCAATGCCCACGGCTCAGTGGTTGAGCGTCGACCTATGATCCAAGAAGTCACGGCTCGATTCTCAGTCAGGACACGTGCCCAGGTTGCGGGCTCAGTCCCCAGTGTAGAGTGTGCAGGAGGCAGCCAATCAATGATTCTCTCTCATCATTGATGTTTCTCTCTCTCTCCCTCTCCCTTCCTCTCTGAAATAAAATCAATAAAAACATATATTTTTTTTAAAAAGGGGCTAAAACCTCTTCCCATGAATATTATAAAAGAAACTAAAAATCAGTATTTTAGAAGTATAATCTTCATAAATTCAACATAAGGTAACTCCAAACACACCCACCTTATTGACTCTTGACATCACAGCAAAAATGGCGGCATCAGTCATGACAGTTGTCTCAATACCTGCTTTAGATAAATTCACTGCCATTTCGTGACCCTGCAGTAGGAGAGAAAGGTTGACTGATGCTGGGACAAAGAGTGAGAGAGTGAAAGACCTCTCCAATGTAACTGGATCTGGGGAGTTTTGTAATACTGAGCACACCCAACACACAATTTTCAACATATAACTAACTCATTTTTGTGCCTGTCGTAGGTCTTCTTTGGTAAGCTGCTAGGAAGCCCAGAGAAAGCTAATAAATGTTTAATACTCCACAGCAGTGCCCAAACTGGAAATACTACTTGCTTGCATCATCGCTGATGAGAGCTCCTGGCTCATTATTTTACAACATTCTGCCTCCTTATGTATTTCTTTTCTTGAAACCTATTATTTATCTGGGGATTGAGTGAGGTTAGACTAAGACTTGGTCATCCTCAAGGTAATTTACCCTATTCTGATTCTTAAAAAAACACACAATGTTTATCTTTTGATGGACCCAGCAGTTCACCCAACTTTCTTAAACCAACGTTTACGAATATTCACAGAATGAACAACTTGAAAATTCTCTTAATCTTTTGCTGATCCTCTCAATGTCTTATCAATTCAAAGTTAGCATGGATCCCCTCGATTACTCCATTATTCTCTCCTCAGTTTTCATTTTTCTTAGCAACTCCAGCCGTCCCCCCTACCTGACAGAAAGGAGCACACTCGGCCACAATGACGTGGAATTTCCTCCTCCGCGCAGCCTCTTTGAGGAAGGCCTCCACTGTTCGGGAGAAGCCAATGGTCATGATCACCTCGTTCGAGTGGATATGCTCCAGAGCCTGGGCCGCAATGTTCTCCGTAGTCCCTTCTGCAACAACAGCCAGTTTTACAAGGAAAATATGAAACTCTCATGGCATGGCAGAGCACCAAGGGGGACGGCGCCCATCACACAGACTGCCCACCTCGCTGATGCCGGTAACATGGGGTTTACAAGCTTAATATGAAACGTCACATTTTCTTAAAAACCCTGCCCCTCTGCCATCTTCTGACTCCCAAGTTCTCAGTCTGCCCTCCTTTTCAGCAGTGCCCTCATCACCAACGTAGCCCCCTGCCCTGGCATGACACCAGCTCCCTTACAAAGGATTGTGACCACAATCCGTTCTGGGAAATCCTACAGTGCTGAGAATGGGGTACACAGAACTTCCCCTTAAAAAAAAAATCCTCCCGAAGGTGGCCATCACACCTCCATCTGAGAGGGAGGCCATGCAAGAAATAGGGGAGGAATTAGGAAGCGGCAGCTCGGGGCACAGACAGACCCAGCTCCTTCCTCCCCTGAAGAACGCTGACTGCAGTCAGTACCTGCAGGTCTCCTGGTTCACATACACAAGGGAATGGAGGTGGTCTGAGTGGGTATAAAAGTCAAGAGGAAGTTTAGTGAAGGAGGGTCTACTAGCTATGGTTTTCCAGCGTTCATCTTCTTTTACAATGAAAATAAAGCGTCCCGGCTGGTTTTTCCCAGTGGTTAGAGCACTGGCCTGAGGACTGAAGGGTTGTGGGTTCGATTCCTGTCAAGGGCTCCTACCTCGGTTGCAGGCTTGTGCCCCATGCAGAGGCAACCAACCAATCGATGTGTCTCTCTCATCTTGACGTTTTTCACTGTCTCTCCCCTTCCCTTCCACTCTCTCTAAAAATCTATGGAAAAAATATCCCCGGGTGAGGACTAACAACAACAACAAAAAAAATTATTTTTTTTTTAAGAAGGAAAAGAAAGCCCTGTCCTAGTGGAGTCTCTGCCACAGTGGATTTGCAACCTACAAAGGTTTGGTCTGGAAGGAAATGCGGAGTGGCTTTCCTTAGTCCCACCACTGGTTCCAACCCTCCCTCATCAGGATAGAGATAGAGAGGAAACCTCTGGAAACCAGAGGACTGGCTGTCGCCCATCTCTGCCGATGAACGATTCCGAGGGTTTTCTGTTGTTTTCCTGCAACCTGTCCCGCCCACCTGGGGACCAGGGCTCTTACCCAGTTCCACAAGCAGCTCATTGATTGCCTCGATGATGTTGGACTGGAGCTGGTCAAAAGGCAGGCTGAAATCCTCGCTGAGGCCCCCGGAGGTCAGGAGCTTGTGCAGGGACTCCTGCTGGTCGCTCTCGTCGCTGCGCCCGTGGAGTCTACGGAGGCAACAAGCGCACAGGTGAGCAGGCGGGGTGATGGGTAACCAGGCCTGTTCGGCTCGGATAAAGGCTCCAAAGCGCTCGTGCAAACAGCGTCCCTGGACCCAAACCCGAGCGCAGGGCGGGGCCTGACCTGCCATACTCCTCCCGGATGATCCTGAGCACTCTCCGCACCATGTTGCCCACCGTGGTCTCCGAGGGCTGCGCGGCCGTCATCCTCCGGCCTTCTCTGCGGATCAGCTCCATCAACTCCCCTGAGGTCCAAGGCAGAAAGGGTGAGCACAGCCGGCGCCCGGGGAGGCCTGGGCGAGTCTCCGCCGGGAATGGAGGACGGGACGTGGGGAGCGGCGCCGTGGAGCCAGGCCGGCCTTACCTGCGGTGCTCCAGCGGTGGTCCATGATGATCCGGCGCAGCAGCCCCAGCGTCTCCCGAGCCGTGTCCTCGGAGCTGCGCCGCCCGCCGCCCCGCTTCAGGGCCTCCACGAAACTCTCAATCCTCTCCGACAGCTCCGAGGCCTTGTCCGCGGCTCCTGGCATCTTGAAAGAAGCCGCCGACCCGGCGGAACCCGCACCGGCACGACCGCCGAGTTTGCACTTCCGGGACGGCCCAGGTCGGCTTCCGCTCCGCGGGGAAAACTCCTGTAGTGTTTACGTCAGGCCACGCCCCTAGCTGTCTGAGCCAATCAGAGACGCGGAGCTCCCGTTTGGTGACAGCCGAGGATCTGCAAGCCTCTGGACCAGAGCAGCGCCACTGGCCTTTGCTGGACCCTCAGACGCCACGGAGGTGATCAGAGTCCTCCGGAGCGCGGCCTGTCCTGTTGCTATGGGAACAGCCCGCGGCCTTCTTTCCTGCTCCTCTTGCTCCGGCGACTGCCCCATCTCCTGATACAGGTGCTCAGATGCGCGTCCAGGGCCCACTGCCGTGGACAGACCTCCCTTTATAATGCCGTGTTTGCGCCTGTGCCTCTCTAATCGATTCAGCTTCCCGGGCAGAGATCGCATCTTCTTTGCCTTTGCATGCCCAGCGCCTAGCACACCTAATGAGGAGACGCATACCCACCAAAATAAGGAGATTCAAAGTGGGAGCCAATATGGGAGCGAAAATGATGCCCTTCCTTTTGGACAGACTACAGAGGCTGGGCAGTATAGTATACTACAATACCAAGAGCTACCATTTACGTAAAAGCTTACAGATGTTGGGCAGTATGTGTGAATTGTCTCGTCTAATGAACTCTGGGAGGCATGTCCTCTAATTCTTATTTTACAGGTTAGGAAACAGCCACCTAATCTAAGCAGCTGGTAAGGTAATACATTTATATTTAAAGTCAGGGCCATCTGATTATTTCCTTAAGATAAATTCTTAGAAGTGGAATCCTTGGGCACATACATTTTTAAGACTTCTAACAATGGACAAATTGCCTTCCAAAAAGATATATCAATACCAAAATCAGACGATAGTTCAAGAAAACCAGACTAGTATCCCTCATGAACAGCAGATGCAAAAATCTGCAACAAATGATGAGCAAACCAAATCCAGCAATACATGAAAAGATTAATACATAATTGCCAAGAAGAATTTAAATCTAAAATGCAAAGCTGTTTCAATATTTGAAAATCAATCCATTTAATAAACCATATGAACAATCTAAAAAATGAAACCACATGATCATATCTACTGATGCAAGAAACATTTGACAAAATCAAACAGCCATTTAATTTAAGAAGAAAACAGCTCTCACAAAACTGGGAATAGAAAGGAACTTCTTCAACTTGATAAAGGCACCTACAAAATCCTACACCTAACAACATACTTTATGTGAAAGACTGCTCTCTCCCTAAGATCAGGAACAAGGCAAGAATGTCTATTCTCACCATTTCCATTTAACATCATACTTACAGTCCTAGCCATTGTAATAAGGAAAGGAACAATTTAAAAATATGCAGAGTAGAAAAAAAAAAAGAAAACTATCCTTGCTCACAGAAGACATCATCATCTACATAGAAAATCCCAAAGAATCAATAACAAAAATAACTCCTAGAACTAACAAGTGAATTTAGCAAGAATACAAGGCTAACACATAAAAATCAATTCTATTTCTCTATACTAGCAATGAATAACCAGAAACCAAAGCTGAAAACACAATAGCCCCCAAAAGCCGTAACATATATGTCAATATTACTGCACGGTTTGTTTTAAATGTCTTAAAAATTGCATCAATTTACATGCTTGCTAGCACCTACTGTGTTCTGGCCAATTTTGGATATTGTTCTTTGTTTTTTCAGAGCCATTAAAAAAATAAGGCACATAGTATTTTATACATATAATATGTGAAAAATATATATGGAAGTTATGAAGCATGACAAAATGAACACCCATGTCCCTTCTATCAACTTAAAAACTAAGGTTCTCAAATTTATAGACTCAGAAAAAAGAACGGTGGTTGTCAGGGGCTGGAGGGAGGGGTGAATTATTTTTTGATGGGTATGAAGTTTTGGTTTTACAAGATGAGAAGAGTTCTAAGGGTGGATGGTGGATAATGGATGTGCCCTTATATCACACAACAATGTAAATGTACTTAATGCCACTGAACTGCACACTTCAAAAAAGCTAAAATGGTAAACTTTATGTTATGTGTATTTTACCACAATTTAAATAAATTCAGGGGTTGGCAAAAGTAGATTTACAGTTGTGAGTACATGTAACACAGTTTATTAATTATTGTTTTCTATATTTGTATTACAATTGTAAGCCTACTTTTTATATCCCTGCAAATATTATATGTGAAAAACACACACCCTAAAATACTGCCAATACCATCACATCAATGCTTGCTGTTCTTTTAACTAATTTTCCTGCCTTCTCCCATACCCAAGGATAACCACTAAACTAAACTCTGCTTGATGTTCCTTTGCTTTAAAATATTATTATTTACAATCCATAAATAATATGTTTTTCTTGTTTTGAGTCTTTTAAAAGTTGTAATTTTTTATAATTTTTCACTATGACATTCCTGAAATTTATTTATATTGTTACATGTATCTGTAGTTCTCTCATTTTTACAGCTGCATAATATTCAGTTGTGTGACTATACCACAATTTATGTATTCATTTTCCTTCAATAGATGCTTGGGTTGTTTCTAATCTTTTTGGGGGGGTGGGCGAATATAAGCTCATATATATATTTATTCCTAGTGGGACAGATGAGTCACAGCTATGTGAATGTTCACCTTTACGAATAGTGCTAGTCTTCCAAAGTGGTTACATCTATGTATGCCCTCTCTGGCAGGACTTAAAGAGTTCCAGATCTGCATCCTTACCAACACTTAGTATTATCAACTGTTTTAGTTTTAGAGAATCATGTGGACATAAAAGACTGTCTCATTGTGATCTTAATTTGTTTTCCTAATTACTAGGAGTTGTTTACCTTTTCACATGTTTACTGGCCAGTGTTTTTCTCCTGTGTGAAATATGTTTGTGTCTTTTGTCTACTTTCTTTTGGATATATATATATATACACACACACACACACACACACACATATACATAATATATATTTAATATATTTGTAGAAGTTCTTTATTTTTCAGTTATTTGTCTTATAAATATCTTCTCTCAGTTTATGCTTTTTTTGTTTTGCTTTGGTTTTAATTTGATCAAATGTATCAATCTCATCTTTCATAGTTAATATCTAATCTAATAAAAGAGTAATATGTAAATTAACCCTCACACCATTACACCTAAGCCACACCCACACCCAAGCCATGTCCACCAACCAATCAGAGCAACTATGTACAAATTAACCATCAGAGATGGTGGTTAATTTGCATATACAGGTGAGCGAAGACTAAAGACAGCCATAAGGAAGCCAAGTGCTGCAGAAGGGAGCCAAGTGGTGGAGAAGGGAATGGAAAGGGAGGGAGAAGGGAAGGAGGGAGGGAGCTGAGGCAGCAGAGACGGGAGCCGAGGTGGGCTTTCCTCATTCTCTGCTTCGCTCTGGCTCAGGAAGCCCTATTCTTGCAGGAATCTTCCTGCAACGGGCCACTAGTTTTATTATAATTAATGTCTTTTGTGTTTTATTTTCAAAATCCTTTTCTAATCCAAAGACATAAAGAGAATCTAAAGATTTCTTCTAAATATTTAAAAATTTTGCCTTTACACATAATTTGGAATTACTTTCTATGTAGGGTGAGAGGTGGGAATCCAATTTGATTCTCTTTTTTCATTCTTTTTTCAGTGATTTATATATATTTCAGAGAGGAAAAGAGAGGGAGAGACAGAAACATCAATGATGAGAGAGAATTATTGACTGGCTATTTCCACACACTCCCTGCTGGGGATCAAGCCTGCAACCCTGTCCTGTGCCCTGACTGAGAATCAACATGAGAAACACATCGATTGGCTGCCTCTGCAGGCACCCGCTCCAACCGAGGCCAAGGATCAAATCTGCAGCCCAAGTATGTGCCCTTGACTGGGAATTGAGCCCAAGGCTCCTTGGTGCTAGGGCAGACACTCTAACCATAGAGCACACCAACCAGCCAGGGCAGCTCAGTAAAATTTTATAATTTCCTTTATGTAGATCTTGCACACCTTGTTTAAGAGTTATTCCTATGCACCTTACATACTTTTTGCCATTGTAAGTGGTTAGTTATCATTGTTTTCATCATTGCCAAATTATAGAGAAAATTTTTTAATTAGGTTTAATTTGCATTTCTCATTTATTAATCATGAGAAACATTTTTCATGGTTATTTATCATTTGTATTTCTTCCCTTATGAATTCCTGGTTTACATGGTTAGCCCATCTTTCTTATGTGATATATGGTAGACATTTTTTTAAAAATAGAATTTTAAAAAATATATATATATATTTCTTTATTGATTTCAGAGAGGAAAGGAGGAGAGAGAGATCAAAACACTAATGATGAGAGAGAATCATTGATTCGCTGCCTCCTGCACACCCCCCACCAGGGATCGAGCCCACAACCCAGGCATGTGCCCTTGGCCGGAATTGAGCTCAGGACCCCTCAGTCCGCAGGCTGACTCTCTAGCCACTGAGCCAAGCCGACTACAACTATGGCAGACATTCTTATTGCCCACCCAATATCCGTTTCTTCCTTATTAAAAGAACTGATTTTGTTTAGTTTTTTTTTTTACTTTAGCTGTTGGGTAAATCCTGATTTCGTGCTTTCACTCATTTTCTAGTTGGGATAGGACTGTGGTTCATTTGGGACTTTCTGGAGAGGTTTCCTGTTCTCGGGTGGGGGTGGAGGGGCAGGATCCCGGCTGGTGCTATTCAGTGGTTAAGCATCAACCCATGTACCAAGAGGTCGCTGGTTCGATTCCCAGTCAGGGCATATGCCTGGGTTGCAGGCTTGACTTCTGGTAGGGGGCATGCAGGAGGCAGTCGATCTATGTCTCGTCAATGTTTCTATCTCTTTCCCTCTCCCTTTCTCTCTCAATAAAATATATGTTAAAGAAGAACAATGAAAAAACAGAGAAGACTACTTAGTCTCTTCTAACTGGCTTTATTGGATGTGATGCCTAGAGTTACTGCAGCTGTGACAACTTAGATGAACATCAAGGAAATTATGCTGAGTGAGAAATACCACTCTCAAAAGTATATACACTACATAATTCCATTAATGTGACATTCATGAAATGGCATAATTATAGAGATAAAGAGTAGATTAGTGGTTGTCAGGGTTTAGGGGTGGGTGGTGCATGTGATGGGTGTCAGTATAAAGTTGTGACACCAAGAACAGTACAGTTGTACCAATGTCATTATCTGTTTCGATATTGTAGTTTAGCTGTGTAAGATGTTACCGTTGGAGGAGGCAGGGGGAAGGGAGCGTGGGACTTTGGTGTATATTCCTTTCAACCTCTTGTTAATCCACAATTATTTCAAAATAAATAGCTAAACAAGAACGTCATAAACCAGGATTTATAAAATAAAAACATCTATTAAAAATTTATAAAGTATTACATTATATTATTCTAGCTATAATTGTTAAATGACTCAGTGCTAAAGTAGGTAATAAACGAGATTGTTTAAAGCCTGCGATTTTTCAAAGTAGGAGACAAAAAATAATATATTTGGTGGAATCTCAGCTTCATTTAAAAATATATGTTATTCATATGTATTTTATATATAAATATATACATACATATACTCATATGTGCTTATACATACACCTATATACACACACACATAGTATACTGTATTTACATATAGCTCTATCTCTAGGCAGTGTGATTAGAGGGTTTTTAGAGATCCCTAATTGCCTCAAAAGTAATTCTTCTATAGTAACAGAGTTTTAACTGGGCACATAGCCACCCAGAGGAAAGACATGTCCAGTCTTCCTAGCAGGTAGAGGTGGTCACATGACAATGTTCTTACCAATGGGATGGGATGGAAGCATGTTGCTGATCCTGAGAACTTCCCTAGGAAATAGCTGGCATGAGTTCTTTGTCCTTTTTATCCCTTTCTCTTTGCTCTGCCAGCTTAGGTGATGAGGATGCAGGCCACACTGCAGGGAGAGCAGAGCAGGGAGCTGGAAGGCGTAGCACTGCTCCTCCTGAGGCCTCTGTGGGGTAGAACTCCTATACTAGCCTGGACATTCGGACTTCATGTAGTTGCAAGTAAAATAAACATAAGTGTGGTTTAAGCCACTGTTTCCTTGGGGTTTCAATCACTTGCATTCACACTGAATCCTAGCAAACTCAAGAGTTATTTTTATTTGTGCACTGTTCTGTGTTTTCCAAAATTTCTTCAATAAACATGTCCCACTTTTTATCAGAAAGAAAAGTTATTTGTAAGAAAAAGAAGAAAAATAAATGTTTCATCAGGCCCATTCTCTCAACCAGGAGTGTGATTTTGTTGATTTCCCCAACGTGGCCCAACCTCATAATTATCCAATCATAGTTTCCAAACTTAATTCAGAGAATGAGGCGATTATGATGATAATTCTCCACTGGAGGAAGGAAGACCGATGAAAATATTTATGTCATTCTCCTCCTGTTCTAAAGAATCTCCTTTAAGACCATCAGATCACTTCCTTTTCCTGAAGGGCCTTGACTTAACACTTAGGCATGTGAATGCGCTACTGTTTTTATCCTTCTCTGATTGTTTTGGTGGATAAGTCATGTCTCTACGCAACCTGAGAACAAGTGCTATTGTGGTGGACACCTGTTGTTTTTGTCTGTCCTGAACACTCCCTTTCCTTTGGGAACTGCCCCTCCTTATCTCGTGACATTCAGGTGGAACTGTCAATCCCAGAGCCTCCTGATGCCCAAGTAGC
>PVJC01038558.1:0-16748 GCA_004026665.1 Murina feae | reverse complement strand
TCACACCTGTCAGAATGGCTATCATCAACAAATCAACAAACAACAAGTGTTGGAGAGGATGTGGAGAAAAGGAACCCTTCTCCACTGGTGGTGGGAATGCAGACTGGTGCAGCCACTATGGAGAAGAGTCTGATGTTTTGTAAAAAATTACAAAATGGAACTCCCATTTAACCCTGTGATCCCACTTCTGGGAATATATCCCAAGAAATAGAAATACCAATCAGGAAGGATATATGCATCCCTATGTTCATAGCTACACAATTTACAATAACTAAGATTTGGAAACAGCCTAAGTGCCTATCAGAAGATGATCTCACTTATTTATGGATACTAAAGACCATTATAAACTGATGAAAAAAATATATACAGAGGCAGAACAGCGTTGAACAGACTCTCAAACTACAGCTGGAAGGCTGGGGAGGGTTGGGAGAGAGTTAAAAAGATCAATTGAAGGACTTGTATGCATGCATATAAGCATAATCAATGGACATAAGGCACTGGGGTGTAGGCGAAGTCGGTTGAAGTTCAATGGGGAAAAAGGATACATATGCAATAATCTTTGTAATACTTCAAGCAATAAAACAAAATTTAAAAAATTTAAAAATTAAAAAAATTAAAAAGAAATCAAGGTTGGTGACACCTGAGCTAAGTCCCTGCTGCAAGGGATTTGAGGCCATCCTCTTCATTGGAAGGACATTTAGGGCTCTGGACATTGTAAAATTTCCCTTTCTGAAAGGAACTCAGAACATTGCCATATGAATTAGCATCCAGGTAGCATGGGAAGGTAGAATTTATTTTTTTACTGTAAAATAAATAAAATACATATATCTTAACTCTCCACTAAAATGCCTGGGAAACTATAACAATCCAGTAGAAAAAGCAAATCTACCACCCAGATATACTTTCCAAATATAATTTTTCACTAAAAGAAACTACCAGGGTTCCTTGGAGATATGTGTGATTCCAAGGTATGACTAGAAATATCCAAGATAAGTTTGGTTATGTTGGCATTTCAGAAATCCTATACCTAGACTCTGTCGCACACTATGCAAGGACACAGAAGGCACTTGGACTCCTATTAGCCAAAGATAGGAAAATTTGTGCTTGGAAAAGAATAAGTACTAAAATGTATCAAATCTATTAAAATGGATAACACTAATTACCATAATTATTTTTAACCCTTCAGTGTTCATCTTTTGAGATTTTACTGAGGTAACTATTTCATTATTCAAGAAGTTCATATAGATGGTAAAATAACCAATAGGAATTGTACAGCACAACTTATGAAATACTAGAGGCCCAGTGCACCAAAATTAGTGCACTCAGGGGGTCCCTCAGCCCAGCCTGCACCCACTTGCAGACCAGGAGTCCTTGGGAGATGTCCAACTGACAGCTTAGGCCCACTCTTGCCTAAGCTATAGTCTGGCCTCCCTCTGTGGGAGGAGACCCACAGGCTGATTAGGGGACAGTGCAGGCCAGTGAACAGCCGGGTCCACCCCAGATCACCCCTCTGCCACTGCCAGTCACTGCTTCCCCTGATCAGTGTCCCCACCCTCTGGACACTGGCACCTTCCTTGGCTGGCCTGGCACCACCTACTCACCAACCCCGCCCTCCACGTCCATCCACCAACCAATCATTTCACCATTTGGTCAATTTGACTATTAGGCTTTTATTATATAGGGTTCATTTCAAGATGAAATCAAATAAACTGAATCAATTGACTTCTACATCTAACAAAGTTACATAAATTTTGACAAATAGAAAAAAATTATGAGAATTTTAAACACACAAAACAGAATAATACATGAAAACTAAAATAAATCAAAAAATATAGAAATTAAGAGATAATAAATATAAAATTGGAAATTTTTATAATTCAAAACAAATATGATACACAATGGAGAGAATCAGCAAGACAATAATTTATTATTTTAAAAAATAAAACTGCATTGATGCTGGCAAAATTAATCAATAATAGCAACACATGTAAACAATACGAGAGAGAATATAAGTAGAGACACAAAGAGAATATAACGAAGAATTTTATGACAATAAACTTGAAAATTTAGATAAAATTATCAATTTCTTAGAAAATAATGTTATGAAAATTGACTCAAAAACATTGTCTTATAACAAATAAATTTTAACCATTATTTTCAAATGTAAAATGATAACAAAAAGGAGGCCTAAGTAGTTTTCAGACAAATTCTACCTAATTGCAAAATATAAATCTAATCTTATAAATAAATTTTCAGAGAATCAAAATGAAGTAGATTATTTCATAAGTAATTTAATTGAGAATATAACCTTAATGATAAAACCTGACCATAGACTAAGAATGACAGAGACTAAAGGACTTATTAACACAAATGCAATGATCCTAGACAAAATATTAGCAAATTTTACCCAGTAGTGGATAAAAAATATAACACATCTTGCCCAGTTGAATTGTTAAGAACTTTTAAAAATTGTGTTACAATTTCATAATGATATTGTGACTGCCATGTTAAGAAGAGACTGACATGAGAGAAGAGGCAGAAGGTGGGAGAGCAGTAAGAAGCAGCATTGCCAGGCAAATATTTTATTGTCTAAATCAGATAACTTTAATTAAGAGGTTATTGCAATAATTGAGATAAGATTTGTTGTTGGTTTGTACCAGGATGGGGGCAAGGCAGATAGTGAGCAATAGGCAGATTCTGGAAACATTTTGAAGTTAAATTCAACAGGCTTTTTTGATGGTTTAGATATCAGTTATTTTCTATCCTTCTATCATCTTTTCCCCTCACTGTCCTAGGGCATTATCCTCCCTTTCTGCAGTTCTGAAACAGCCTCCTAATTGCTTGGTTTTCTCTAGTCTTGTCTCTACAACTCAAAATTCAAGTTTAATATTTCTAAAAATACAAATCTGATTATTCACTACCTAATTCCTTTCAACAACTTATTTTTGCCCTTTGGGTAATATCTGACTTTTAAAAATAGATGACATTCATCCCACAAGGTCAGCACTTCTGCTACAACCTCCACCTTTTGTATGACTAACTTCTATTCACTATTTCTTAACCTAAATATGGCATCCTCAGGAAGACCATCACTGAGATAGGTTTTGTTCCATGGTCATAGGATTCCATAAAATTCTATTTTTTCCTACCATTATATTCATCAGGCTATATTATAATCCTTTCTTTAACTGGATGTTTTTCCAACTGTTTTGTAACTTTATGGGAGGAGATACATAAATCCCTTGTTTATTATGGCATCCTTAGACCTGGAAGAATGTTTGGCACAGAGTACATAATCAACAAATATTTTAAATAAATGATTAATAAGTTAGCTAATTATGTATTTGCATTTATATTTGCACAAGGATTATTGAAACCTCCAAAATAACAGATGGTATGCTTCATAACAGCACACTAAATGATGCCACTAATAATTATATTTGCTAAAAATAACTGCATAGAATGAATTTTTTCTTTGACTTAAAACATACTTATATATATACTAGGGGCCCGGTGCACAAAAATTTGTGCACTTGGGGTGGGGGGGGTGGGGTCCCTCAGCCCGGCCTGTGCCCTCTCTCAGTCTGAAACCCCTCTGGGGATGTCCACCTGGTGTGTCTGGCCAGCCTGGGTGAGGGGCTGATGTCTGTTTGCAAGCTAGCCAAGCTCCCCAGTGGAGACCCTCACCCTATGGGGGTGTGGTAAGCCTGGGTGAGGGGCTGAGGGCAGTTTTCAGGCTGACCACAGACCCTTCAGTGTTCAGGGCCCTACTGGGATGCCTGGCAAGCTGGGAGAGGGGCTGAGAGCAGTTTTTAGGCTGCCCACAGCTCCCATTGACCCTCAAGGCCATCCACCTGGGAAGCTATCCAGTGGCCGTGGCCACCCCATGGCTGCCCAGGATGGAGGCTCGGGGCTGGTCGGCTGGTCCCACCCCCGGGCTTCCGCCTGGGAAGCGATTGGGTGGCCCATGGGTGCTCGATGCCTTCCTAGGACGAAGGCTCCCAAGATGGTGGAGGCTGCAGCCCGGGAGACCGCACATCAGGGCTGCGGCCTCTGCCATCTTGGCTAGGCTAATTTGCATACAGTCACTCTAATTGGCTGGTAGGCGTGGCTTAGATGTCTTAAAAATGGTTAATTTTAATATTACACTTTTATTAGTTAGGATTACAAAACATAAATATGACTGTATATTTTGACAGTTTACTTTAAAAATAATTACTTCAATCTCCAATTAAATAGAATTTACTTCATTTCTACAATATAAAAATAAAATAAACATCCATTTCTGTATATTTTATTTCACTACTTCTCAGTGAGATGACATAGAAAGAATAGACACATAAAACAAACAAACAACAAAAAAAAACCACATTTCTTTCTCTTACGGTAACCAATAATGAAAAACAATGAAATGACTTGAGAATGGAAGTCAAGGAGACATGAGAATTATAAAAGAAAAGGGGTTATATTTAAAACTTTAGAGGAGGATTAATCTAAGTGTGCACATTATTGAAAGAATAAACTAAACTTCACATCAAAAATAAAAATTAATAACATTAAACATAAATTTTATGAACTATGGCCTTTTAAAAAGGAGTATCTTTTCTATTTCTAGTTAGAATTTGACCCAGAATTAATCTCATCCTATCTACCAAACTTACTCAGTGGAAAAATAAGATATGCAACACTTGGTGCCCAGAATTTAGTTTCTAATATATTTTCTCTTCCTTTGCAGAAAAGGGAGAAAAAAGAAACTAGCACTCTTGGATAATAACTAATCCCATGACCTGAAACATATTATGGCTGCCTCCAAATTAAGAGAATTTCAAAGGTGAGTTTGATAGTACAAGTACTAATGAGCTCATTTAAAAATGATTCTCATTTTCTAATTTTTGACACTATACACATAACAGAGAAAATAGTGCTGCAATTATTTTAGTCTATGAACAAAAGCATGTAATTTGTACTTACTTAATTATTTTAATAAGGGAGTGTAATGTCTACAATATTATTTTTCTATTAGGTAATAATCTTTTTATGAAGAGTAAATTTGTACCTTTCTCAATATTTGTTACATAAACCAAAATGTGTAGTAAAATTAAGATTCTACAGAAATAAATTCATTATAACTGGTGGTCTTTCACCATGTACAGGCAGTCCTCAGGTTATGTCGGACTTGACACATGTCATTTCATGATTATGCCGCCATCTCCCATTTACAGTATTTATTTAAAAAAAGTTCTGTCATTTCAATGTATGTACATATGTGCTTTATGTTTTTTATTATTTATTTACCACAAGTAAAGGTCAGGAATTATTATCTTTAATTTTTTTTTACTGTTTTACTTCATTACTGCTGTGTATGTGCTACATGTGAGTGACGTAGGTGCTTATGTAGGTGGGTTCAAACTTAAGGCAAAAATCACTTTACATTGCACCATATGAATGGATCTCTGATGTAACACAAGGCCATACTGTATAGGAAAAAATAAATTTCAACTAGTTTTGCAAGATGAAGAATAACCCAAATATTGTATTCCTCATGAATAAGGACATGAAATCTCTAAATGACACCCTAAATATTATCAGACTAGAGTCCTGGTGCATGAATTTGTGCACTGGTGGGGTCAGTCCCTTGGCCTGACTGGCCTGCCCCAATTGGGGCCGATCAGGCTGGGCTGGCTGGGGAGAGGGGCCACAGGCAGTTGGGCACCCCCTGGTCTAACTCCAGGTTGAACTTCCTGTGGAATACCTGGTTGAGGGGACAATTTGCATATTAGTCTTTTATTATATAGGATGATGATAAGGCTTAGTTGTCTCCAATAATAATAACAGAATAGAGCAATATATGATGTTTAATTGGCAGCAGGTTATAGAGCATTGGACAAATAAGAGTGAAAGAAAAGATTATTTTGGGAAGGCTGACCAGAGTGAAGGATACCAAGCTAAGTGAAAGTCTTTAAGTTTGACATTAACTAGTTAGTCTTTGCTATTAAAATAATGGGATCAGGAGCTCCAGGTTGAACTATCTTAAAGGACACAACTAGGTATTATTTTCCTGCTAAAACTCACTAGTTAATAAATATGACTGGTGCATAGTAAATATTAAATACATATAAATTAAATGAACTGAATGAAATGAATGAATACTAGTAAATGAATGGGCCTTATCTAAGTCCATTTAATTGTATCCTATGTAATAAAAGGGTAATATGCAAATTAGGCATCACTCCATCACAAACATGGCTTCCCCCATGGTCACAAGATGGTGCTGCCCATAGCCACATCCTATCAAATAAAAGGGTAATATGCAAATTAGGCATCGCTCCATCAAAAAGATGGTGGCCTCCATGGCCACAAGATGGCAGCACCTGTAGCCACAAGATGGCTATGCCCCATAGCTGCAAGATGGCAGTGCCTATAGCCATAAGATGGCAGCACACGGTCTGGCTAGCCCCACCACTGAAGTGGACAGGCCTGATAGCCAGGCAGGTGGCAGAGGAGGAGGGGGGCCCAAGGGACAGAACAGGAAATCAAAGGAGGCTGCAGGTCCCCTGACCAGGCCAGAGGCTTTAGCCAGAGGCCTCAGGCATGAGCAAGGGCGGAGCCAGTGGTCATAGGGGGCAGGGGCAGAGCTGGTGATTGAAGGGGTATGAAGGTGCCCTACCCAGGCATAAGGCCTGGGCCAGAGGTCTCAGGCCTAGTCAGGGGAAAGGCCAGAGATCACAGGGGCCTGGTCAGGGGCAGAGCCAGCAAAGCAGGGGTCTGGGGGTCTCCTGCCCAGGCCTGTAGCCTTGGCCAGAGGCTGCCAGTGGGGCAAGGTCAGAACCGGTAATGTCAGGGGGCAGGATAAGAGCTGGTGAACACAGAGACCTGGGCTCTGTGAAGCCGGTCATTGGAGGGGGGGGGTCCCCTGCCCAGGCCTGCATCCTCAGCCAGAGGTTACAGGCCTGGGCAGGGATGGATCTGGGATTGGAGGGGCAGAGGTAGAGCCAGTGATCAGAGTGAATTACAGAGGAAACACCTTTTCTTACTGCTCATTGCCTAAGTTCCCTGTATGCCACTGGTAATATTCTTAGTAACTTGGGTAATAAGAATCCCTAAAGGCGATCTAGGGTTTTTCCACCACACTCCTGGAGAAAAAAATGAAGGTCCACTGCTGGAGGGCTAAGAAATGTTATATCCTGCCCTAGCCAGTTTGGCTCAGTGCATAATGCCTCAGCCTTCTGACTGCAGGGTCTGGGTTCAATTCTGACCAAGGGCATGTACCTAGGTTGCAGGCTCCTCCTTGGCGGGGGCCCAGGTCAGGGCTCATGCAGGAGGAAACCAATCAAAGTGTTCCTCTTGATGCATCCATCCTATATAAAAACTTTGAAATTTTAACCCTGCTACTTCTGGCTTCTGTAAATGCTTGCTGCCTTAAATAATGAGGAAAATAATACTACTCCCATTTCAGAGAGGCCATTAAACCTTTTCCAGACGAAGTTATCAGTACTGGCGACAGGCCAAGCCTTTGGTTGAGGTCACAAAGCCCTAGCACATAGGGCCCTTTAAGAACTTGCAAAGGGAACCGGAAAAAACCATATTTGGGAGACAAAGAAGGTAAAATCATATAGATACAGGAAATTTGCTGTGTAATTTCACCCAGAATTTGAGAAACATTTTCCTCTGGGCCCACGCGTAATAAATGTAACTCCATCTCTCTAAGCATTGCTTGGTTCTTCTCCAGTTTTTCTGTAACACTCTCACTTTGATGTTTCTCTCTGTTTTTCCCTTCTCTTCCACATTCTCTAAAAATCAATGGAAACATGTGCTCAGGTGAGGATAAAAAGGAAAGAAAGAAATGTCATATCTTATGAAAGATACATCTTGAAAATGCCTAAAGAAAGTTGTCATTTTTTCATGGTGAAGGGACTGGAGTCCATGTTAATGAAAATACCTTGGTGTCTGCAGTGACTGGCAGTGGCTGCAGCAGAGGGGTGATGAGGCTGGTGGCTTCCCCTGATTAGCCTGGTCGCCTCCCAAAAAGAGAAGCCAGACTGTGCAGCTTAGGCCTAAACCCCAAGGGGAGCAGGGAGCAGGCCTAAGCTGTCAGGATGACACCCCCTGAGGGCTCCCAATATGTGATAGAGGGAAGGCTGGGCTGAGGAACCCCCTCCCAGTGCATTAATTTCATGCACCAGGCCCCTAGGGATAATATAAGAAACTTTTAAAGTGGTTAAAACATCTCTTCTTTGTAGTTTTTTTTTTTATTACATTGTGAGACTCATATGATTTTTGGGTTTAATTTTGCTTTAGCAAAATTTAATGTTTATTTTTTTGACTTTTAATTTCTTTATGGATGAATGTATTACATATGAGTCCTTAACCCTCATTACCTCCCTAGTCATGCTCTCACCCCCCTGTTGTCTGTGTCCATTGGTTAGGCTTATATTCATGCATACAAGACCTTTGGTTGACCTCTTCCCCTTGTCCCCATTTTCCCCTACCTTCCCTCTAAGGTTTGACATTCTGATCAATGATTCTCTGTCTCTGGATCTGTTTTTGTACATCAGTTTATGTTGTTCATTATATTCCATAAATGAGTGAGATCATGTGATATTTATCTTTCTCTGGCTGGCTTATTTCACTTAGCATAATGCTCTCCAGTTCCATCCATGCTGTTGCAAATGGTAAGAACTTCTTCTTTTTTATAGCAGCATAGTATTCCATTGTGTTGATGGACTATAGTTTTTTAATCTACTCATTTGCTGATGGTCACTAAGGCTGTTTCCAAATCTTAGCTATGGTAAATTGTGCTGCTATGAACACAAGGGTGCATATATCCTTTCTGATTGGTGTTTCTAGTTTTGGGGGATATATTCCTAGAAGTGGGATCACTGAGTCAAATGGAAGTTCCATTTTTAGTTTTTTGAGGAAACTCCATACTGTTTTTCACAGTGGCTGCACCAGTCTGTATTCCTACTAGCAGTGCACGAGGGTTCCTTTTTCTCCACATCCTCACTAACACTTGTTTCTTGATTTGTTGATGATAGCCATTTTGACAGGTGTGAGATGATACTGCATTGTCATTTTGACTTGCATCATTCTGATGATTAGTGACTTTGAACATGTTTTCATGTCTCTTGTCCTTCCTTCTGTCTCCTTTCGAAAAGTATCCATTTAGGTCCCATGCCCATTTTTTGATTGGGTTATTTATCTTCCTTTTGTTAAGTTGCATAAGTTCCCTGTAAATGTTGGAGATTAAACCCTTATCAGTAATAACATTAGCAAATATGTTCTCCTATGAAGTGGGCTTTCTTATTGTTTTGTTGACTTTTTTTTTTTTTTTTTTTTTTAAAAAAAAAAAATTTTTTTTTTTTTTTTTTTTTTTTTTTTTTTTTTTTTTTTTTTTTTTTTTTTGCTTTGAAAAAAAAAAAAGCTTTTTATTTTGATGTAGTCCTGTTTGTTTATTTTCTCTTTAGTTTCCAATGCCCTAGGAGCTGTATCAGTGAAGAAATTGCTTTGGCATATGTCTGAGATTTTGCTGCCTGTGAATACCTCTAGTATTTTTATGGTTTCCCATGTTATGTTTAAGTCCTTTATCCATTTTCAGTTTATTTTTGTTTATGGTGTAAGTTGGTGGTCTAGTTTCTTTTTTGCGTGTATATGTCCAATTTTCCCAACATCATTTATTAAAGAGACTCTCTTGACTCTATTGTATGTTCATTCCTCCTTTGTCAAATATTAATTGAGCATAGTGGTTTGGGTTGATTTCTGGGTTCTCTATTCTATATCATTGGTCTATATGTCTGTTATTGTGCCAGTACCAGTCAGTTTTGAGAACAGTGGCTTGGTAATACAGCTTGATATCTGGTACTGAGATCCCACCTACTTTGGTCTTCTTTCTCAGGATCACTGCAGCTATTTGGGGTCTTTTTTTATTCCAGATAAATTTTTGGAAAGTTCTTTCATGGTCTGTGAAGTAAAAAAAGAAATAATGTTTAATAAATGACAGAAAATATTATTCCAGGGCATTATTGTCTTGCCTGCTTACAAATTGAACAAAATGTAAAGTATTTTCCTTACATTTTAGTAATTTTTTTCTTTTTTAAATTATATTTTTATTGATTACAGAGAGGAAGGGAGAGGGAAAGAGAGAGAGAAACATCAATGGTGAGAGAGAATCATTGATCGGCTGCCTCCTGCAAGCCCCACACTGGGGATCAAGTCTGCAACCCGGGCATGTGCCATGATAGGAAACCATGACCTCCTCTTTCACAGGTTGATGCTCAACCATTGAGCTACACCAGCTGGGATTCTTGTATATTTTTATAGGTCTTCTCAAATACTTTAATCAGATAAAGTATACATTATAAATAAACATCATATGTATCTAACTCTTAAAATCTATTTTTAAAAACTCTGAAATTGTTGTTATATTGTTCATATGATTATTCTACCAAGATCTTCCAGAAAACAAAATAATTTTGAAAGAGAAATATTTTTTTCTACTGTGTATGTATGAATAACCATGGATTTTGAATAATTACATAATTCCCACAAAATAGTTATATACATTTAAGTTAATTTGAAGTAATAGGAGTTTTAGTATATGTGCTATGACTATGTTGGTAAGAGAAGTACAACATTTTCTCCTATTGAGAAAAAGATAATCCAAGGCACTTACTGTAGAGGAATAATAAAATACATGCAAATGTTGAATTCTAACTTTTAGGAGGCTTTGACTTCTGAGTGGTGAGTTCAATGATAAAATTGCCATCATGAAAACAAGTTATTAGGTAGTATTATTACTTCACCATCAAGAATTCAGATTAATCAAACACTCATTTTCTCACAAATGTCAACTAAGTTAATCATTATACAGTTGATTAAATGAAACAAAAGTTCTGATATTGCCAAAGAACATATATATGTATTTTTGTCATCTCTAGTACATGTTAAAATTCGAATTGATATTTGGATTGTAAATATAAACATAAAGATATTATAGGACTTTAAAATTCAATTGAAAGTACAAAAGGAAAAAAATTCAAATACTGGTATACTGGTAGATGGTCTAAACATCCCACTTATTCGTGTACTGAAAGAGTATTTGCCAGTTAGTGTTTGGAACTTACAATAATTTTCTCTTTATGAACATTGCATATATTATTTAGGGATCTCCAAGTTATGGTAGTAGACAATGATTAATAATTTATTCTTCAACCATTGGAATACATGATAAATCTTCCAACAAGTTTCAAACTTTCAACAGTATTGGAAATCAGGAATCTCTAATATACAAAAAAAAGAAGTATTCTATTAAAGTGTAAGTGAGGTCATGAGGCAAAATATGGTGTGGACAACAGAAATATAGAGGGAACAAGGGACCATAGCAACTTTTATTCATTTATCTGTTAAATTGATTCACTCTTTTCCTGAAAGAAAAAGAGAGGACAGTATCATTTGTCCTCTCCATTCTGTCCCATTCATACCTCTTGTTCTCCAATCAGTCTTGTTCTGAGTTTAAAAAGCTGTGGAAATGGTGCCCTATTGGAAAATATAGTTCTTTATTTTTACCACCTCTGCTAATGAAAGTAAAAAAAAAAAAAGGAATCTTAAGAGTACCCAGGCATCCTTCCTTAGACCAGAAAGTTTACATAAAACAGATGGAATTACAAAACAGCAACAACAAAAATTTTGCACCAGTTATGGTATGGGCTAATCAGTTATTTTCTTATTTTTCAAATTCAGAAAATAAGTCTAGTAGCAATCACATAGCTATTATGAGAAAGGAGAATTCACTGAGTTAGACCTAATACCAACATGACATCAGAATAAGGTTTATATATTTTATTTCATGGATGTTGCAAGTTGCAAAAACAACAATAACAAAAGAAAACAAAACCCAAACTTTTGAAGGAAGATGCACCACATGAACTGAAATTCATTTTAGGAACTTGATACTCTTATGTTCTCAATCTGAGTGTTGAAAGCTGTGGTGAAAACATAAGAAACCATGATGAAAATCGAGTTGATTTTAGTGTCAGGAAGAAATGAGTAGAGAATACAGTGAGACAAAGAAATGTGTCAAAGGATTTAATATTGCAGACTGAAATTCAGTTTTAAATATAATGAAGTGTAGTCATGGTGTTGCAGAAATTGAATCTGTCATATGGAGGACAAACCTACGATATTTACCCTGAATACAAAAATAACAGAAAAAATACAATTACAAACCCCAAGATAAGACATGGGAAAATAGAATAAGAAAATTTATGTTCCTAAGGAGGAGATCAAAATGAAAGGATCTGAAAGAAAATCAATACAACATATAATTTAAGAAAACATTATACAACGGAAGAAAGGTTTGACTTACAAGACAAAGTATTTACTAAGAAAAATACACCCTCTTATCTTAGTGAATTTATAAAGCATTTCAAGAAAAAATGAGTAATTGTACAATCTGGGAGTCATAAAATGACTTGTTTACTCTAAGGAATAAAAAATGATCTTTGAAACCTTTGCAATAATAACTACAGAAGAAAGTAGAATAAAATTCACAATATTTTGAGAGAAAGGAAGTAAAAATTTATATGCCAGGTAGGTTGTCAATCATGTATGCAGGGTAAAGAAAGTGAATCACCATGTTCTCTCATAAGAAACACTTGTTGGATATATATTCTAACCAGCAAAAATATGAATTACTTTTTAATGTATTAATTAAACATTTAATGCTAGCTATCTTTGGTACTATTACTGGTATTACAGCCATATACAATGATAGGCACTCAGGATAAAACGATGGGCCAAATTTTACAGAGTACTAACTACAAGGTGATATTTGTACTTATGCAGTGCTAGAGAGTGTATACTTAAAATACAGGACCACAGAGGAGATCAAGGATACCTGAGAAAGTTTTCATTGAGCTGAGAACTAAAGAATGAGTAGGAGTAATTGAAGTCATTGGGATGAAGGAAAAGCATATTCAAAGATCCTGGGAAGGGAGTAACCACAACAAGGTCATGGAACTGAAAGAAATCACTGTAGCTCTAAAGGTGAAAAGAGGATCGTTGTGTCACATGATAAAGAGCAAGTGGTAGAAGCCAGAGAGCATGTATGGCTACGTTAACATTTTTTGGTCTTTATCTGAAAAGCTTGGGAAGCCATTGATTGCTTTAAGATGTATGTGTTTGGGGGTGGGGGCAGGGTAGTATGTTCAGATTCACATTTTTTTAAAATTTACATTAGTTAGGGAATAGATTAAAAGAGAACAATTTGGACAATATGAATATACGGAAACAATTTATGATGCTATTTTATTTGAAATATTCAGGAAATAGTGAATTAGAGTGGTGGTGATAAAGGTGGCAAACGTGGACATCTTAACAATGTACTGAACACAAGATTTTTATGTGTACAATTTATTGGACATTAATTCTTTTCACTAAGAAAAAACATGTTAGAAGAGGTGGGCTCAATGTGGGGGAGGTTACATGTTCATTGTAAGGAATTTTTCAAATAGTATTATTTGAGTGATTTAAATGAAAAATTTCAAATTTTAAGAAAGCAGTTGGGGCTGCATTTCTGATGGGGTTCTCAGAGATATGAATATGTGAATCATAACATGTGGGATTTATCAAAAATTTTGGAACTGTATAGGACAGGGAAAGGAGCTCACAAATATATAAGCCTGGTAAAAAGGAACTAGTACTAAGTCCTGAAAGAAGTTAAAATTAAACTAGTCATAATTATTTTTGTAAACAAAATGTTAGAAAAGATTCCTTATGAGAAGATGTACAATAAATTCTTTAATAAGATAGAGGTTTGTTATTTTTTCTTACATAAAATAAGTTACATATGTACAGAGTTTCTTTGGTAATTTCAAGGAAATCGTCATCCTTAGTAAGCGATTTTGATTCTCAAGTTTTCCTCTGTTTCCAAGATTCCTACTATACCCTTAACCTCATGCCTTTGTTCCATGTAGGGAAAGGAGGAAGGATGAAAATATCTAGGTGACTTGCCTGATTTTTGCTCCATTTTGTCATTTATTCATAGACCCAAGGGCATTGGGAAATGTATTTTGGGGCTGGACACAGTGCCATGTGGAATGAAATGCACCTTCTGTTAGTAAAGGAGAAAGTAGACATTGGGGAGGTAACTAGCTGTCTCTGCTACATAGTAAACATACTACACAGACAAAAAAATCTCTGAACTCATGAGGTTTATACTTTAGTAAGGAAAAGAGAAGATTAACAAATGAAAACATATTATGTTATATGTTGATAATTGCTAAGAAGAAAAGTATGAGTATTATAGGTTAGGGATGGGGGAAATATGAGTTTTTAAATTAAGATAGCAAAAGATGTTATTCTCACTCAAATGAGATGACATTTTACAAGCAGCCTTGAATTTGTTTACTTGCCTTAGAAAAGGTTAATGAAAAGGCCAGAGTTACATATTACAAAATATGGTATAGACATTTTATGTGGAAAATTTATAAGTGCATGTATATTCCACCCTGAAGAAAATTTCAGTGTTGCTCCCATGGGGGAAAAATATTCTGACTTTGTATAGCACCATTTCACAGTAGCCTGACAGGTTTGAGTCAACTGCTAAATGTACATTGAAATAACTAAACAAATTGCTGCCCTGGCTTCATTAGTATTCACAATATGACCTCTGGAAAATATCTTCCAAAAACAATTTTGGCTGTGGCAGATTTACTATTATTCTGCCATTTCTGAAAGTAATTGAAAAATAGGATCAGTTATTTCTAGAGATGGTTCCTAGTTCATGACATTAAGACCATTTAGTCTGTGTTCAGAACGCCTCTCATCCTCTTTGCCATAACAGAAGGATATACATCTAATTAATCCAAAGTCTAACAATAATAAAACATATTATTGTTCTGTGGGAAAATCAAATCATAACCAACAGAGCTATCTTTTCTATCAGATAGAAATTTACATATTACCAAGTAACTTCATAGTGTCTGGGTTCTGATCAAGTAGTAAATAGCAAAGTCAAGCACAGGTATATTCCCCTAGAAATTTATATAATCTTTGGGTGAGCTTATTAAACAATGTCTCAGAATAACATGAAAAAGACATGCCAACCACCTTTTATGAAGAGAAAAATCATCATATCTTTATGGAACTACAAAAGACCCCAAAGATCCAAAGTGATGTTGAGAAAAAAGAACAAAGCTGGAGGTATCACACTAACTGACTTCAAGTTATACTACAGAGGTACAATTATCAAAACAGCATAGTATTTGGTATAAGTCTATGTATGTCCTTAAAGATAATGTAAATTTCTTTACATACAACATATAGTTAAATCTTTTTAAAAAATATATTTTATTGATTTTTTACAGAAAGGAAGGGAGAGGGATAGAAAGTTAGAAACATTGATCAGCTGCCTCCAGCACACTCCCCACTGGGGATGTGCCCGAAACCAAGGTACATGTTCTTGACTGAAATAAAACCTGGGACCCTTGGGTCCGCAGGCCTACGCTTTATCCACTGAGCCAAACCAGTTAGGGCAGATCTTTTTTTATCCATCCATGTCTCCAAGTTTGTTGTTATTTTTCATGATTAATTTGGCTATTCAGGATTTTTTATGGTTGCATACAAATTTTAGGATTCTTTTTTTCCTATCTCTATGCTATTTTATTGTTATAATTTACTTTTTTACATTGTATATTTATCAACAGCTATAATTATTTTGAATATTCCTGTCCTTTATCCATTATACTAGAGTTAAATGGATAATGCTCCACCATATTACAGTATTAAAGTAATCTGAATTTGACTAAATTATTACCTTTATCAGTGAATTGTATACTTTCATGTTACTAATTAGCATCCAATCATTTAAACTTTAGGAGCACTTTTCACCGTTTATAGCAAGCTGGTTTAGTGATGGTGAAATTCCTCAGCTTTTGTTTGTCTTCGAACATATTTATTTAGCTTTCTGAAGGAGAGTTTTGAAAATAAAGTATGCTTGGTTGGCTTTTTTTCTTTCAGCACTTTGAATATATCATCCTACTCTCTCCTACATAAGGTTTCTGCTGAGAAATCTCCTAATAGCCTTATGGGAGTTCCCTTGTAAATTATAGGCTTCTTTACTCTTGCTTCTTTTAAGTTACTCTCTTTGTCTTTGATTATTGACAGTTTTAATGTAATGTGTCTTGGAGAATACCTGTTTAAGTTGTTTTTTGTTGTTTTTGACCTGTGAACATAGATATACAAATCTCTTCCCAGATTTGGAAATTCTCAGCCATTATTTCTTTTTTTATTATTTATTGCTTAAAGTATTACAACAAATGATAGGTAAGTATTACAACAAATGATAGATAGATCTCCATTTTTTCCCCTTGCCCTTCCCCCCCTCCTCCCAAACCCCCAGATTCTTGTGTCCATTGATTATGCTCTTATGCATGCATGCAAGTCTTTCAGTTGATCTCTTAATTCCCCCCCAACCATCCCCAGCCTTCCAGCTGTAGGATGATAGTCTGTTCAAAGCTGCTTTGTCTCTGTATTTGTTTATGTTTATCATTTAGTAATGGTCTTTATTATCCATAAATAAGTGAGGTCATGTGGTATTTTTCTTTTATTGACTGGCTTATTTCACTTAGCATAATGCTCTCCAGTTCCATCCATGCTGATGCAAATGGTAAGAATTCCTTCTTTTTTACAGCAGCATAGTATTCCATTGTGTAGATATACCACAGTTTTCTAATCCATTCATCTGCTGATGG
>PVJC01038557.1:0-16702 GCA_004026665.1 Murina feae | reverse complement strand
GCGCCTCCGTACCTCTGTACTTTGCTTCCGCTGCTGCTCTGAGTCTCAGACTCTTCTCTGGTTGTAGGATTTTCACTCAGCCAGCCGTCCTGTGGGTGCGAGTGGTGTCCGTGTGTTCTTTTCGTGGTTTTTCTGAAATAGTTGTTCACAGCTGCATATACGGTGTCTACCCTATGCCGCCATCTTGTTTCTCCTGTTAGCTGTTGTTTTTATATATTTTGGTGCTCCCCAGGTTGGGTGCATAATGAGTGTTATGTCTTCTTGATTAATTGTCCCCTTTGTCATTATAAAGTGTCGGTTTTGCTGTAACCAGAGAAAGAGACACAGAGACAGTAAGTAAAGCTGGGACCAGGTAGGAAACTGTTCTCGGATGGAGAGATAGTGACCCAGAGCTAGTGCAGAGTGTTTATTATATACAGCATGATACCAGGAAGTTTTACTAGACTTTAAAACAAAGGAAATTATGTTAAGTCATGCTATAAAGATCAGGCTGCATTCTTCATTCTTGTGGCTTCTAGTAATTGTCAGGCCTTGCTTGGCCCGGATAATTGCATCCGCCCTTGGTGCCTGGCTGAACCTAGATAATGGCACCCATCCCCTGGCGGCTGAGCTAAAGGTCAGGACTGAACATTCTTGCCTTTGGCAAGATACGTTTCCAGGACATGGCTCTGCCTATGCAGCTGGATTCAGCTGATGACCTTTGCTCGGGTGCTCTCCCAGGCGCTCTCTACAATAAAGCATCCCTCTTTGTAGCTTATTACCTTTTTTATCTTTAAATTTATTCTGTTTAATAAAAGTATGGCTACCCCTACTTTTCTCTGGATGCCATTTGCTTGGAGTATCACCTTCCACACCTTCACTGTGAGCCTATTTGTCTTTGCCACTGAGATGGGTTTTCTGAAGGCAGCAAATAGTTGCTTTGTTTGTTGTTTTTAATCCTTTCTGCTACTTTGCCTTTTGATTGATGAATTCAGTCCATTTACATTCAGGGTGATTATTAATACAAGAAGGATTCCTATAGTCATTTCAACTTTTGTTTTCTGGTAGCTCTGTGTCTTCATTGTTTCTTTTCCCTTGTGTTTCTGTCTTTTATTTTAGTTTGGATGTTTTCCCTCAGTTCTAGATTTTTGTGTGTGTGAGTACCATTACATTTGTGCAAAAAAAAAAAAGTTTCATAAGTACAATAGTCCTTTTTCTTCTGAATGTATCTTATCTCCACTCACTTATGCAAGTTCAGTCCTTCCCTTCCTCCTCTTTTATGTTTTTGTTATCACAAATCATCCATTTTTCTATGCTGTGCTTTCATTTCCAAATTGTAATTGTTTTTTTCTTTCTTTTTTTTTTTATTTCATTGCTTAAAGTATTACAACAAGTGATAGATAAGTATTACAACAGATGATAGATAGATCTCCATTTGAACAGACTATCATCCTACAGCTGGAAGGCTGGGGAGGGTTGGGGGGGAGTTGGGAGATCAACTGAAAGACTTGCACGCATGCATAGGAGCATGATCAGTGGACACGGGAAACTGGGGGTGTTTTTTTCTTTTTTTAATGCTTTTATTTTCTTTAATATTTCTGTTATATTTAAGCATTTAATACCTTAGTCTGAACAAGAGTTGCAATTTTCTGCTTCTGTCTTTTAGTCATCTTACTCACAATCTTGTATCCTTTAGTCTTTTTGTTTTAGGTGGAAGAGCACTTTTCAGCATTTCTTGTAATGCAGGACTTGTAGTGATAAATTGCCTCAGCTTTCATTTGTCTGGAAAAACCTTTATTTATCCTTCACATTGAAAAAATAAAATTTCTGGATATATTATTCTTGGCTGGTGATTTCTTTCTTTCAATAATTTGAATACTTGACTCCACTCTCTCCTCATTTATAGGGTTTCTTGTTGAAAATTTTGATGAAAATCTGATAGGGTTTCCTTTATAAGTTACTGTCTCCTTTTCCCTGGCTGCCTTGAGAATTCTTTCTTTATCATTAATTTCGAACAGATTTAATATAATATGTCTCAATGAAGGCCTTTTTGGATTGAGATAATGATGTGTTCTGCTAGCTTCTGGGATTTGAAGGTCCAGTTCTTTCCACAGATTTGGGAAATTCTTGTAAGGATTATTTGAATTGCTCTCTGTCCCTTTCTTCTCTTTTGTGTGTGTGTTTTTTTTGTTTTGTTTTGTTTCCTCTTAATTCTCTCTCTTCTATTTGAGCCATTTCTAGATTTCTATCTTCCATATCATTAAATCTTTTGTCCATCTGGTTTGCTCTATTTCTTAAGCTTGCTAGTTTATTCTTCATCTCATCTATCGAGTGTTTTCAGCTCCAGAATTTCTGTTTGGTACTTTTTTTAATATATATATTTTTTATTGATTCTTTACAGAGAGGAAGGGAGAGAGATAGACAGTTAGAAGCATTGATGAGAGAGAAGCATCGATCAGCTGCCTTTGCACACCCCCTACTGGGGATGTGGCCGCAACCAAGGTACATGCCCTTGACTGGAATCGAACCTGGGACCCTTCAATCTGTAGGCCGAAGCTTCATCCCCTGAGCCAAAACAGTTAGGGCTGCTTGGTTTTGTTTTTATAGTTCCAATGTCTTTGATGAATTACTCTTTTCATTCCCTTATTTTATTCCTTATTCCTGAGTTTGTTGAATTGCTTTTCTGAGTTTTATATCTTGAGGTTTTTTTAGAACTGCAATCTTCTATCATTTAAATTACAGTCTTCCATGTATTTAAGTTTATTTTCTGGAGGTTTTTTATTTTCTATCTGAACACTCTATTACCTTATTATTTATTGTGTTTGGTGGATTATTTTTAAGTATTTGACTTCACTGTTTAACAGGTTGATAAGTAGGAGTTTTCTTTTGTTTTACAGTAGGTGGTGCTAAAGTGCCAGATTTTATTCTCTTATCTACACTACTGGGGCTTCTGGAATCTCTGTGAGGCGGTGTCACCTTGGCCATGGACAACACCTCATATTACCAAAGGAGGTGGACATCCTCTATGAGCCAATCACCTCAGTCTCAAGGCACCACGCCCAAAGTGGCATGTGACAGACTGTGGGTCTCCTGTCCTGTGTGTTCCCAGCACCTATTTCCTATAGCCAGAAGCTGCTAGCAGAGCTGCTCTGTCTAAGATGACCTAGCAGCCTCTACCAGGCTCCATTGTAATGGGTATGAAAGGGGTAAGCACTGGGAAGGGAGTTCATGCATCTGTGGCTATTTTTTCCAGTGGGTTAACCACAATGAGAACAGACCACTTGGGCTGGAAAGTTGTTCCTGTCCTTTCACCATATGCCAAGTAAGGATTTTAATGCCAAGCGGGCCACAGGAAGTGGGCAGGGGGTGGATTCCCAAGACTGTGGATTTCTCTGTGCAATGATGGGGATATGTGGAATGCTGCCACCCTCAGCACTGCTTCTCCTCCCTGATACTCAATGTGTGCCAGCCACCAAGTTCCCATTGCTGTCTCTGCCTCTCTAGTTTGCCCTGTGGGAGCTACACCCTGGCCCTTCACTGCTAATCACATCTGCTGGGGACACAGTAAACTCTGAACTGCGTGTGTGGTTCCCATCTCTGTCTTTCCTCCACCCATCTCCCCTGTTCACTCTCATATACATACCTTCAGATGTCTCAGTGCCCTGATTCCTCAGATGTATTTGTGTGTTGAGCAGGGAATCCTTTATTAATTACAGATGTCCAACTTGTAACTTTAAGGGGAGAGACCTGGAGGTATTCTCACACCGCCATACCACTTACCTCACTCTCTCAAGTAACTTGTAAGAAACAGAAGCAAGAGAGCAACTGTAAGGGAGAATCTCTATTCTAAATGGCAGTTGTGCTTTTCTCCATGTTTCTTCTTAGAACATGGCTGTAGTTCACACCTTTTGACACCCTGGATAATTTGTGTATCCTGGCAGGTCGGTGGTAACCATATTCCATGAGAATGCAAGCTCTCAAGGGCAGAGGGGTAGTCTATTTTACTCACTGGCGTGCCAGAACACCTAGCACAGTGCCTGGCTAGAAGCAGGGTATGCAAATAAGTATTTGTCGAATGAATGGTTGAATGAATTAACCCTAGCACTCATCCTATTTATAGATATGAGGAATGTGATGAAAATCAATCTCAGTTCACTGTGCCCTTTCCTAGGCCCTTGTCAAACTTTTAGATTTCATTGGAATCTAAAGAAGGAAAGTAAAATGGAAAGAAAACAGGCCATAAATTAATATAGGCAAGGTGAGAAAAGGCCTTTAGTTGTCCCCATATCTTACATGGTACCGTTCACAGTTGCCCAAAGTCCTACATTGTCCTCAGCAGTTCACTCCCTGGTACTGGGGCTTTGTTACTGCTGTAGGAGGGGAAGGAAGAGAAAAGCTGCCTGCTGAAGACTCTTGAATATCATCTGTATCCCTCATGTCTCTCCGGGAATCAGACAGATACAAATGACAGCTTTTGGCAACTCTTGCACATCAGCTGAGAACAGGTTGTCCTGTTAGGAAAAATATTTCTTTCAGTATAATGTAGTTGTCATGCAGGTAGCAGCTGTTCCCAAACAGAACGTTTAGGCCAGGCCCAGAGTTTTGTTTTGTTTTGTTTTTTTCCTATTTAGAATGCTAGCCAGATCCCAGGAGCTATCTCCTTGTGGTATTTGTGAAACTGGACTTGGCCTCCAATGACCTGAGATCTGCCTGCCCTTACTTAGTGAAGAACCGGCCTTAGGAATTATTCCAAATCTTTGACCTCACTTTTAGCTGGAAAGCCACTGTGTGATTGTTGCTGCATTAGTATGTGAAGTGGAGGGGCCAGTGGGTTTCGGTCAAGTTAAACTTTGACTTGCCAAACCTACATCTGTCAATTTTTTCCCCACTGATCTCCTAGGCTCTTCCATTAATTGATAAGAGAGGGACAGGGGGAGGTTTGGTGTTTGTTGTGACCATCTGGTCTTGCTCAGAAAAAATAATCAAGGATGCTCATTTTGTTAATTTCTTTAATTTCCCATTTTTGAAGTTATGGACAAGTAATGTTAAGCTTATTTTGGCAGGTGGTGGGTTTCATATAATTGCAGAATATCCTCTGGGTGCTACCTTTCTTGGGAAAACTGAGCCTCCACAGAGACGGGCCCAAACGAACATCTTCCCATTGCTTTCCTTTGTTGCAGCAAGCTCTGGGCAAGATTAGTTCTGCATGGTTAGACCCAGGGACTGGTAGGACTGGACTAGTGAGCTGACTCTATGTCTTCCACCTCAGTTTTTCCAAAATCACTATTTTCATGGCCCAAAGCTTCCTTTCTTTGTGGTACTGATGTGTGAATAATCTGAATAGTTCTGAGTGCCTCTGATTGCTTTTTTTATTATTATAGCCAATCCCAGAATAAATCAACCCCAGACTTTGGGCTTTGGCTGCCAAGTTCTGTTGCTTGATGATTCATAAATCCTCAGAACTTGTAGAAACTCCAGAGAAATAACACTGGGAGTAGGACAGCATGTGATTCCAAATGCCAGATTCTCTGTTGTAAGATTCTCTGTTGTAAGATTCTCTCATGAAGTTCTCTGTCCTTCATCTTGAAAATTGCAATATAAGGGGAAGGAGATTATGATGAAGACTCCTGTAGGGGTAAGAAGAGGACTCTTTATGAAAACACATCTTTCATATCCTAAGTCAAGGGACACTGTGGTAGTCTTCTAAAATAATGCTGCCCTCCTCAGACTCAGATCTTGGCCCTACTGTTCACTAGCTCTGTGACCTTGGGCAACTTACTTCATGTCTCTGAACTTCAGTTATCTTATTTGCAAATTGTTACCTACCTCACAGGGCTTTTTGTTTTGTTTTGTTTTTTAATGTGTTTTTATTGATTTCAGAGAGGAAGGGAGAGAGAGATAGAAACATTAATGATGAAAGAGAATCATCGAGCCCATAATAATCCAGGCATGTGCCCTTGACCAGAATTGAACCCGGGACCCTTCAGTCAGCAGACTAACGCTCTATCCCAAGCATGTCAAACTCAAAGGCTAACACTGGCCAAATAAACAAGGTTTAAGTTTATGTGGGTCACAAAAAAATGAAAGCTTCCATTTTCACAGAAGCATAGGTTTATTTCCATAGAGACATGCTAAATACAAAAGACTGAAATAAATAAGTAATCATTAACATAAAATAATAGAACATTTAATAAAAATATTCAACATTAACAGGCACTAAATAACTACACAAATTAATAAACCTATTTTTCTTGTTCTCCGAAAGCAGAATATTTCCTGTTGTGCACACCAAACAAGTCAGTCCAAGACTAATGATGTGGCAATCAGCTGCTAAAATATTCACTGCTAATAGCGGAGAGAAATGATGGGCCTGCACTTAGGCGCGTAAGGGAAATGAATGCAACATGATTATACTAACCAGTCATTAGAAAATGTTGTAGTTCGTTATTAATAATTATGTATAACAGGATATTGTAAAAATTAAGTGACGAAGTTTTTATTAAAACGTTTCTTACATACTGTTACATAGTCTGGGCCACAAAAATATTCATTGTGGGCCACATGCAGGCCGCGAGTTTGACATGCTTGCCCTGTCCACTGGGCCAAACCAACTAGAGTTCATAGAGCTTTTGTTAAGCTGGCCAGGCTAACTCCATATTCCTCCAGTACCCTTTCCTTGAATACTCTGGGTAGATTAAACTGCCATTTTATGTATTCCCATCTTGCCATATGCTTCCATAAGTCATAATACTTGATAGCTGCATCAGACTGAAATGATTTCTATACAGGACTATCTCTCCAGTGACTAGCCTACAGCTCCTTAAGAGTAAAAAGTGTTTTTTTCTGCTTTGTTTCCCAAGGTTCTAGTAAATACTTGGCAAACAATTTTATGCATCACCCACTAAAACAGACATCAGTTCTTGAGTGGTTTTCTACCTGAATGTGTTTGGTCACTTTTCCTTGAAATTGCTTAGCTATGAATTGGTGAGGTTAGTTGTTTGTTTTCTCTGAAGTAAAAGTTCTTATTCTATTTTTCTTCTCCCACCCCAAATAAATAAGTAATCATTAACATTACTGGGTTTTCTTTCATATTTATGGAGTTTCCCAAAATTTCATGCTTGTGTAAGTTGCTTCATTTATTTCCCTTTCTAATCTTCTTTCTATTTCCATCAGTGCCTTCTCTCTCCCTGCACCTCCATCGTACCACACAGCATGGATTCAGTTCTTATCATTTGTCATAGAACTTTGCTTTTTTGCTTGTCTTGCAGGTTCAAGTGTGAATGGCCTGGAGGAGCCCAGCATTGCCAAGAGACTGAGGGGCACTCCTGAGAGGATTGAACTAGAGAACTACTGCCTGTCTGTGAAGCAGGCAGAGGAGCTGCAGGAAGTGCCTGAGGAGACGCAGGCTGAGCACAACCTGAGCAGTGTGCTAGACAAGGGCCTGGAGGAGGACGTGGCCAGCAGGTCAGTCTGTGCTGGGAGCTGAGGCCTGGTTTTCCTGTGTGTTCGTGTACCTGTGGCTTTCCCAACAGCCTCTTCCCCAAATAAACATGCTTCCCTACTTGGGGAAAGCAGCATAGCACTTGCCAACAGCATGGGATCTAAACCAGACTGCCTGGGTTTAAATCTTGTCTGTGCCATCCACCAGCTGTGTGACAATAGGCAAGTTATGTCACCTCTGTATGCTTCTGTTTCCTCATCTGTGAAACAAGGGCAATACTAGCACCTTCCTCATAGAATTGGTGTGAGGTTTAAAAGCAAATATCACAATAAAGTGAGCCATAATCTTTGTGTTGGTAGACACAAATAAAGAAAAGTGTAATAAAGGAGGTGTGCTTATACTGTTTCAAACACTTTATACATATTATGTATGTATAAAACAATATAAGCACACCTCCTTTATTACACTTTCCTTTATTGTGCTTCACAGATGTTACATTTTTTTCACAAATTAAAGACAAGGCCCTCTACCAACACAAAGATTATGGCTCACTTTACTGTGATATTTGCTTTAATTCAGTCACCTGGAACTGAACCCACAATATCTCTTCAAGGTCTGCCGGTGCTCAGGCACATGTAAGCACTGTCTTTATTACTTTGCATAATGCTGGACCATTTACAGAGGACTTCTGTCTCCATCACCTCACTTGGTCTTCCTCTCAGGAATCCTGTAAAGTAGACAAGAACATATATCTTGTCACTATACAGGTAAAGTAGTAATGGTGACTGAGATAAGGATTAAGGATTGACTAAGATTCAAACTCATGTTTTCTGAGTCCACGATTCTTTGTTTTCCCTGTTGCCCGCTGATTTCCTCCTCCCCTGTTCCATTTAGGTCCTTATCTCTTCATCTTGTTAGCCAGTAAAGATCACAATCCATATGACTTAATTCAGGGATTCAGTATTTATTGAACACCTACTACCACCTTACACTTTGCTATTCATTGAAAAGGTAACAGAAAAAATAATGACAAACACAGGTGCTGCCCTCAGGTTATTGTTTACAAATATAATAGAGGGAAAAGAATCCCACACAGGAATAGCAGCAGACCTGAAGCAGTGTGCTATTGGGAGCTGGTGGTTCCGTGGAAGGAGCACCAGGGGTGAAATAGCTGGCTTCTGTTATAACTTAGCCACCATCTCACTGTGCTATTTTGGGAAAGCTGCCTCATCTCTCTGGGCTTTATTCTTTCCCCTGTACATAAAGAGAGGAGCAGAATTTTTGTGTCCCAGGAACCACACACAGCAGCCAGTGGTTTTATTCTTGGCCAGTCCCAGTGTTTTAATTATGTTTAACTGAATGATGCCTTTGAGGAGCATGCACGCTCCAACCCCTACCACACCCCTGTGTTTGCTGTCTTCACCAAAGGGCTTCTTATTACCTGCCCAAGCCTGCCAGTGTCAGTACGGAAGGATTCAAAGTGCTCAATAGAAGATTATCAAGGAGCTAGAGAAACAAATATAAAACAATATAAAAGAGAAACAAACATTAAAAAGAGAATGTAAACAAGATAACATTTTTTTAAAATATGGAATAATATTGGTATTGGCCAGACTCTCCTGCAGAGCTGCCACAGTGGGAGCACTTCCCATGGCCCCAGACTGATGGACACACACTTCTTTGTAGCCATGAGAAAGGGAACATGTGGGAATAAAGAAAACAGTTTTTTTTTTTTTCAAGTTCAAAGAATGTTTTTACGAAGCTGTTTGCTGGAGGAACTCATTTCAGCTGCACTCCAGCACCTCATCCCCGGTGCCAGACATGCTCTGGATGGACTGCCTTTGGGGCTGGCCTCACCAACAGCTCTTCCATGCATTCTGGGGCAGCCTCGTCCTTGGTACCTGCATTTCCACAGCCATCACTACATGCATGTTGTTGTCATGCATCCCTCCCCATAGAAACATACCACTCTCTGCTGCATCCATGAGGAAGAGTCCTTGCATACAGTCAAAGCAGAGATGGTGGCATGGCCTCAGGTCTGGACCAGATCACTTTCCTGCAGGAAAAACTTGTTCTTCGCTGTCATTTATAAACTGGAAAATAATGGGCAGCAAGTTGAGGCAAAGTAGGAAGGGCATTCCAGGAAGGCTAAGTCATGCCTCTACAGCAGGGTGTCATTGGATGAGTAGAATAGAAGAATATGATATCAGTTAACATCAAACAGTACAATAAATGCCTTTATCTTATTTAAATTTGAGTCTAAAAAAATAAAAGAAACAACTAGCACTAGCTGATACAAAATAAAACATGGTGTCTTAAAGGTGAAATGCTCTAGGAAAGAGCAGGAGACTTGGCCTTGTTTCCCACAGGGATGCTGTGAGGTACAGGGAGTGCATCCCCAGCAATGGCACATGTTTTTTCCATCTTCCCTGCAGCACCAAGCAGTTAGGTGCATTTTCAGCCCTCAGTCCTTCCTTGATGAGGTGTTAGTCTTACAAATGAAAAATGACAGAGGTTGTTGTTTTTTAATCTTTATTGTTCAGATTATTACAGATGTTCCTTTTTTTTAACCCCCATAGCTCCCCTTCACCTGGTTCCCTCCCCTCACCCCGTGCCCTTACCCCCACCACTGTCTTCATTCATAGATGTAAGATTTTTGTCCAGTCTCTTCCCATACCCCTCACATCCCTTCCCCCTGAGAATTGTCAGTCCATTCCCTTTCTATGCCCTTACTTCTATTTATTCACCAGTTTATTCTGTTCATCAGATATTTCTGTTGACTTAATTATTATATTCACTGGTTGATAGATATGTATTTGTTGTCACTTTGTTGTTCATAATTTTTATTTTTACCTTTTTCTTCTTCTTCCTTTTCTTAAAGAATGCCCTTTAGCATTTCAAGTAATCCTGGTTTGGTGGTGATGTACTCCTTTAGCTTTTTCTTGTCTGTGAAGCTCTTTATCTGACCATCAATTTTACATGATAGCTTTGCTGGGTAAAGTAATCTTGGTTGTAGGTTCTTGCTATTCATCACTTTGAATATTTCTTGCCACTCCCTTCTGGCCTGCACAGTTTCTGTTGAGAAATCAGCTGACAGTTGTATGGGTACTCCCTTGTAGAAAACTAATTGTTTTTCTCTTGCTGCTTTTAAGATTTTTTCCTTGTCTTTTGCTCTTGGCATTTTAATTATGATGTGTCTTGGTGTGGTCCTCCTTGAATTCCTTTTGTTTGAGGTTCTCTGTGCTTCCTGGACTTATAAGTCTATTTCTTTCACCAGGTAGGAGAAGTTTTCTGTCATTATTTCTTCAAATAGGTTTTTAATATCTTGCTCTCTCTCTTCTTCTGGTACCCCTATAATTCTGATGTTGGTATGCTTAAAGTTGTCCCAGAGGCTCCTTACACTATCTTCACACTTCTGGATTATTTTTTCTTCTTTCTTTTCCAGTTGGGTGCTTTTTGCATCTTCATATTTCAAATATTTGACTTGATCCTTGCGAACCTCTAGTCTGCTGTTGGACCTCGGTATAATATCCTTTATTTCTGTCAGTGTATGCTTAATTTCTAGTTGATCCTTTTTCATATCTTCGAGGGCCTGACTAGATTTATTGAGGGTCTCACTAAATTTATCGGCGGTTTCTAGAAAATTCTTGAAAAACCTTAAAACTGTGGTTTTGAATTCTATATCCAGTCATTTGCTTTCCTCCATTTCTGTCATTTGTGACCTGTTTATTTGTCTCCGCATTTTGGCTGCTTCCCCGCATTGATAGAGTGGTGATCTCTGTCCCAGCTGCAGTCTGTTAGGTTAGGCTGCAGGCAGGCAGGGCACAGCTTGGGTGGGGTTGTAAATTGGGTGGGGTGGGGTCTCAGAATCACCAGGGCAGGGCAACCCACGATGGCTGCCCCTCAGCCGGCTCCACGGTTTCTCTGGGTTTTGGCATCTCCACGCCCTAGCGTCTGCGCGCCCCTGAGTCCCCAAGTCTCGGAGCTCTGCGTCAGTGATCGCTGCGAACAGCTCTACTAGAAGCCACTCGTCTTCCACCCCGTTTCCAGACAGTCCACACCGAGTTCAGTGCGACCCCGGATCTTGTAATCCCTTACAAGCCACCACCTTTTCGCCCATGCTGCCACCGTTTCGCGCGTGTCCGCACCTCTCAGTTTTGGCGCCGAGAACTTCTACTCAGTCTCAATGCACTCCTTCTCTTGCCTTCTAGTTGTAAAGCTTCCACTCCTTTGGTCCTAGAGGATGGCCATTTAGGTTTATAGTTGTATTTTTTAATGTGGTTGTGGGAGGCTGCGCATTTAGGTCTATACCTTATGTCACCATCTTGGTTCTCTCGAAATGACAGTTTTAAGGAATTAAGCAATCCAATCCAGAAACTCACTTTTTTTGTTGTTGTTTTTGTTTTGTTAATTCTTACCTGAGAATATTTTTTCCATTTATTTTTTTTAAAGAGACTGGGAGGGAAGAGAGAAAGAGAGAAAGAGAGAGAGAGAGGGAGGGAGAGTGACACATCAATTGGTTGCCTCTCACATACACCCCAACCAGGGCTGAAGATCAGACCTGCAACCCAGGTACGAGCCCTTGACTGGGAATCGAACCCATAACCCTTTGGTGCACAGGCCAACACTAACCACTAAGCACACTGGCCAGGGCCAGAAACTCACTCTTGACAAGTTTAAAGAACTTTAGATGTCTACTATGGGAAGCCAGTTCAGTATGATGTTTCAGAACATGACTTTGTAGTCAAATCAGAACTTATTCCTAGCTCTGCTAGATGTAGGCAAGTTACTTTTTCTATGCCTCAAGTTTCCTCAACTACAAAGTACACTTCACTTCATGGGTTTGTTATGAGAATTAAATCAAATAAAGCAACTGACAGTGTCTGGCAATCAGTGAGCACTGACTCACTGGCAACAGTCACTGTTACTGCTCTCCTTAGCTCCACACACAATGTAGGTGCTCCTCACCAGGAGGGACAGGCTGGGCTTCTTCCATTCATTTCCTTAAGTAGTTTATCTGCCAGAAATTGGCTTTGGCTCAAAACCACTTGCCATAGGGAAGTGCTCATCAAAAATTGCCTGCATCAGAATTACCACAAGGACTTATTAAAGCACACATTACTGGGCAGTTTCTGATTCAGTCAGTATGGGCAAAACCCAAGATAACTATTTCTAAAAGGTTCCAGTGGTGCTGTGTTCTAGAGACCCCAGTTTGAGGTCCACTACTCAAAATTTTCCTGATGAAAACACCAAAAGGGACACTTAGTAAAAAGATGATTCCTGAGCCTTCCCCTGGAGTATCAGATATGGTAGATTTGGGATGGAGGCCAGGAATATCTGTTTTTAACAGAGATTGGGTAATTCTTACAGTGGGCTTTGTGAGTCAGTTCACACAATTGGAGACTCTAGCTCAGGCCTGACCAGCTTATGACCCTTTTTTGGAGTAAGGAAAGGGGAGCATCTTCCCAAGGAGACCCTGGAAATAGTACTTTTATTTTCTTTGGAAGAGACCAAGTGCCCAAAGACCAGAGAAAACTGGCTTTATGATTTTTGTTTTGTTTCTCCCTGATTGCTTAACTGGAAGACTTTGCTTCAGGCAATGGAGATGGCTTTGTACAGTGACCCTCTGCTGAAGTCTTTAGTGTTTGTACATTCCTGGCTCTAAAGAACAAGTCAGTAAGCGCTGGAGCAGACAGTTCCAAATGGGATAGCCAAGGTTGTCCTGTCTGGTGCCCCAGAATTCTATGACAGGCCAGCACACAGGGCCTTGCCCTCCATCAGAAACACCACCAGAAAAAGCCTCTCCTTCAGGGCTGACCTTAAATATGTGGAAATTTTTTACTGTTCCTCTTTCTCCAGTCACAACCCTCCTCCAGCAGAAGCAGTAATGTGAGTCATTACTAAGCAAATTGTAGTTTTATCGTGCATTAAATTTCCACCGTGTAAAAGATTGCTGGATGATGTTCATTCCCAGTAGTCTGCTCAGCTGGGGAGTGTTTACATAGTTGTTAGAGTCAGCGGGATCTAAGAGTGGCCAAGCAGGACAGAAGATTATACAGAGATTCACTGATCATAAGTACAAGTACATTAATTTAAAAGTGAAAGCCATGATTCCCCCATTTTCCCTTGAAAAACATCCAGGAACTTCAAGTGGAATTCCATACAATAGCCTGGTTATGCGTAGCAGAGCCTGCCCAAATCCCTGGTCTCCACATTCTGAGGTTCGACCCAGGCAGCCAGGACTTGCTGCTGCTCCTCTTCCTGGTTTGCTACCCTGACAGCTGCTAGTGGCTGAAAAACTCTTGTGTTCTTGGAGAACCACTCAAGAGGGCACAGCATGAGATGGTGTAGCCGCTGAGGGGAACCCTCATTTCTTACACAAATGACCCAGCATCTTTACATGTCAGTTTCTGCATTTATAAAAATGAGGGTAATTATAGTAGCCATATCTTAGAGTTATCGTGTAGTTCTGCGAGCTAATATGTGTGCAGAGCCTGAGTAGGTCGCCAGGGCACAGTGAGTACTGGCTATCATTATTATTATTGTCCTGAGATCTGTCCTAGACTAGCAGAACCTCTGTGGAGTAAACCTCATCTTGTTAGAACCTAGTCCATGTACCCAGCTGTTTTGCTTCCTCCCACCAGACCCCATCATGGCCTCAAAGAGAGAAGAACACACCTGAGAGTCGTTTCAGGGAAGGTGCTTTGAAATGAGTGAGTGGGTGTAAATTGTAGCATGGAGAATTTTTGCTAGATATTATTCTAACTGAAAGGGGCAGCTCCTTCTCATGGACACTTTACCAAGAAGCTTCAGAGGTACCATCTCTGACACCTGAGAACTTAGACAGACCCTGCCCTGGATTTCTATGGTGTGGTTTCTTATAGTCCTTGCCCATCTTGGCTGTGTGGTGACCCAGGGGAATCCATCCTAAATCAAACAGTTACATGGAACAATATATTTTCACAAATGACAGATACCTGTTATGACAGAGAGCTGATATTGATGACTGGATTTTCTGGCCCTCATCTCTCCTTGGAGGCTGAGTCCTAGGAGGTCACTTGTCCTTTCTAAAGGACAAAGGAGTTGGTTGTCATTATTATGCTTTGTTCTCTATAGTGATTCTCCCTAATTAAAGTTTCCAAGCTGTAGTCCAAGGAGGGTGGGGGTGTCCTACAGATTCCAACCTCTTCAAAGGCCAGATTCAGAAATTCAGACACTGGGAATAGGCAAGTATGTAAAATAAGCCTTGAGGTACTGAATTTACACTGGAAATCTTGCATGATACATGGAACCTAATCAAACCCAGAAAATTACTCCCAAGATCTTGTGGAAATGACGCCAGGAATGGAACAGTTGGCAGCATCTGTCCTTCGTGAACATGGGAAGACCGGCTTGTCTGTCTCAGTTTCCAGATGCATATAGCAAAGACCTCTCAGAAATGGCCTGAGAGCTTGATGCTTATGAAAAGAGGCAACGGTTGACCTTTCTGTCCCATTTTTTTTTCTGTCCTATTTTTTTATGCTCTCTGCCTCACTTGCTGTTCTCCCAGGGTCCTTGAGCTGTCATTAAAACTAGCCACTGTGGTACTCATAGCTTTAAGGGCGGCCTCACTGCTCACATGATACACAGTGTAGCCTTCCTCATGAGTACAAGGGACAGGGCTGCACTAAGGCCCCTCCCAGGAAGCTACAGCACATCTCATCCTGCCTGCTGCCACTGGGCAACCATTCAGGCAAGTAAGAAGGCCAAGTTGGCCTTCCCTCTGCCCACCTAAGACTTCAAATGAGCATAGGAAGAATTCTTATCCTTATTTCATGTTCAAATGCTATTGAATGACATACATTGGGTTATACATTATTTATTAATAAGAAAATAAACAAATGAAAATATAAAGGTAAGGTGAAAAAAATAATACCTAAGTAAATACTGAAAAATAATCAAAATCCAGATGCCAAGCTTTCTGTCTGTAGTCTAAATTCTTATATCTACCCACTTTAAACCGCCTCCCACCAATCCATCCCACTACAGTCATGTTTTACCTTATTTTATCATGATGTATTTCCATCTTTATTTCCCTTGAGAATAAGGATCTTTTCGGTGTCACATTTATGTTTCCTACAATGTCTAGGAAGTGCATTATAAGTAGAAGATATTCAGTAAATTTTAGTTGGGTGAATGGATGGATGGATGAATGAGTGAATGAAATAGGATTCACCAAACAGCTGCTTACAGTAAGGAGTTGGCTCTTATTATTTCTGTGTCCACATTTAGATGTTCAAAAATGTTGAATGAATGAATGTGCAATGAGTAACCAAATAAATGAATGGCTAGAATCCCAGATTGTAACACAAGCACAATAAAAATCAGTAAAGTTCCTAATCTCCACAACATGCCTACAAGGCAGGTACTAACACTGCCCCCTTGCTGAGGCTTGTAGAGCTTAAGTAATCAGCTCAAAGTCACACATCTGGTAAGTAGCAGAGCCACCGTGGCCCTATGAGGACCTACCTATCTGAAAAGTGGGAATGCAACCCACAGGAATGCCCTTACTTCTGACCCAGCTGGCATGTGGAAGTTCCACAAACCACCCTAGGCTCAATAATTTGCTGGAAGGACTCACAGAATCACTGAAAGGTGTTATGTAGGGAAAGGGCACCAGTTGAAGTCAGCCAAGGAAAGACAAGCATAGGGCAGAGTCCAGGAAGATTCAGGTGCAGAGCTTCCTGTGCACTCTCCGCATGCAGTTGGGACAGTGTCATGTTCTTGATAGTGATGTGTGATGATACCGGTGGAGCTTGGCTCTCCAAGCCTTCCCATTTAGAGTTTTTATTGGGGCTTGGTAACTAGGCAGTGCTTTATCACAGGCAGTGCTGCTGCCATTTGAAACTGATTGGTTGACTGATCAATTTCCCATGTGGTTGTGGTTGCTCTACAGGTCCACTGCATGACCCAAAACACTCACCCTAAATTGCTGGCCTTTCTGATACGGCCAGTCCTTACCCTGAATCATATTAGTAGACTATCCACCATGACCCAAAGTCCCCAGCAAAATGGGCATTTGCACCCAGCAAGGCATTCTTTTCATATATATATATATCTAAACTAATAAAAGCGAAATATTAAAATTAACCGTTTCTCCGAGACAGGGTAAGCCACGCCCACCAGCCAATCAGAGCGGCTGTATGCAAATTAGCCCAGCCAACATGGCGGCCGCCACTCCCGGACCTGAGTAAACAGCCCTTTCCATTGCGGCAGAAGCGAAAGTGAAGCTGCGCCCCTCAG
>PVJC01038556.1:0-16701 GCA_004026665.1 Murina feae | reverse complement strand
GCCTGCTTGTCCCAAACTGCCCCTCCCTGCCAACCTGCTCACCCCCAGTTGCACCCCACACTGGCCTAATCACCCCCAACTGCCCTCCCTTACCAGCCTGATCACCCCTAACTGCCTCTGCCTTGTCCCCGCCACCATGACTTTGTCTGGAAGGATGTCCAGAAAGTTTCCCAGAAGGTCTCCCAGTCTAATTAGTATATTACCCTTTTATTAGTACAGATATAAAAGGCTAATGTGCTGTGTCCCTCCAACCATCTGTATGATGCACACTGATCATCAAGGGGCAGACACTCAACACAGGAGCTGCTGTGACACACACTGGCCAGCACCACGGATCTGGTGCCGACAAACCAACACTCAGCTTCCCCCCAAGTGGGACACAGGCCCCACTACCACCACCAAATTGCAGCCAATGCTGCCAAGACCCCATGGTGCAAAATGCAGCCCACAGCCCAGCCCAGCCCAGAAATGGTGGCTATGGGTACCCAGATAATGACATCATATAGCAACACCTGGCTTCCTCTCCCTAGCAATTAGCCTCCTTGGAGATTCTTCAGCCCAGGAACACAACTTGCTTTATAGCCAGGTGGAAACATTTACACTTCAACCAAATGTCTGTGGAGCATTTTGGAAGTCCTGGAGTAGGTAGATAGGAGACTTGGTAGAATCCTATTTTCTTTTCATTGGCTGAAAAACAGAGATTTAGAAAACTCAGAATCTTGACCCAACTGAAAAGAAGTAAGAAATGGTGGACCTTGAAAATAATTTCAGGTTTTCTCACTGCACAGAATATAGTTAAACACTGCTGCAGTCAAATATTTTACCCTTTGTTCTCCCTGCCTGATCTACAATAATAATTTGCTTTGTGTTGATATTTACTGCTGTTACTAACAATTATCTGAAAAAGGAGTTGAGGTGCTTCACTGGGCTGCAAAAAGTTTAGCTAAATCAGAAAGCAGGCTTATTTAAGCAAGTTTATTCTATATACATAAAAGGCTAAGTTGACTTATGCATCATGATACATATAAAGCTCGCACTGGCACCAATTGCATGCAGGTGTTTGGATCTGTCATTGTCGATCTTGAATTTGGTTGATATTTCTATTATAAAGAAAGAGCAAATAGCAATATTAAAATATTTCTTCTAATTAATTTCCTTTCAATGTGCACGAATCCATGCATTGGGCCTCCAGTAATCCATATACCGTATTTTCCGGCATATAAGACTACTTTTTAACCCAGGAAAATCTCAAAAGTCGGAGGTTGGGTGCTGAAACTTCTGAGCCAGACTGGAAAACCTGCAGTCATCGCATATGGTGGGGGGAGCTCAAAAACAGCCGCACTCCATTCATTTCAAATCAAATCTGATGTTTTTTTAATTTTTATTTGGTGTGGGTTTGAAGAGGGGTAGTCTTATACAATGAGTATATCCCCAAGCTCTATATTATAACTGGAAAAGTTGGGGGTCGTCTTATACATTGGAAAATACAGTATTAGTCTAAAATGCCATTTTTCTCCTCATTTTGCACATGAGAAAACAGTTTTCCGGGGCTGACCAGCAGCCCCTGAACAAGGATGAACAGATTACTCAGACACAGTTTCACTGTGAAAGAGAGGGCAAAAAGGATGGCCCGGCTAAAGAAGCCAGGCAGCCTCGATTGCCTGCTTCATTAGACTTTCATTGGAATTTTTATCTTTAGATACGACCAGTAGGGAGAGTAATCTTGGGAGGACACATATGTTTACATTGTCTTCTAGGCAAGGGCATCCAGGGATTAAACGTGGGGATTCCAGTAAACACCTGGGGATCTGCATATGCACAGGCATGTTTGGAAAGATCAAGGGATAATTAGGGACACCGCCTTCGACAGTCCCCTAAGTCTCTCTTAAGTTGGAATTCTGGCAAACAGGGAAGCCAACCTTCCACACACTTCCCTTTTATCAGAATGTCCTGCTTACAAATTTTCCAACCAAGTTTCTTGTGTTTCCCAACAGGAGTTAGAAAGGTGGAAGTTGACAGTTGCTTTTTTATTTATTTTTATTTTATTTACTAGCTGTACCCAGCCATGCGTTGCTATGGCTCAGTCTGGTTAAATGGAAAAGAAAGAAAAGAGAAAGCGCCCATTTCTAATATTTTTAATTGCACAATGCTTGTGGGTATACAATACTTTTGTTGTTCTATTGTCTGTGCAGATATAGAGATTGTCTGGTTTGCCGACTCTAGAATACACAACATATAATTGTCCATGTGAGAATAAATCCTTGTCTAGATCTAAACCACATAATTCTAAAGATTGTTGATGGTGATTTCAAACATCAATAGAATTGGGAATTACAATCTCTTAAATTGAAATGGCATATCCGTTGGAATTATAGGAATGCGAGGAATGAGGACATCTTCACCTTTGAAAGGTCCTGTCAAGATTATTAGATTGTTGCTTCTACAACATTGCTCATTAATTTTTTTACTGCAAGCCACGAGCCATTGCAAAGCTTTGGCTGGTTGATATTTCACAACATGATAATTGGCACGCTGATTTTCAACTGCAGTACAGTGCAATTGTACAAAAGTGCAGTGGTCTCCCTGGCAGATCAAGTGAATTCAAAAATTCTGTTGGAGCCCTGACCCGTTTGGCTCAGTGGATAGAGTGTCGGCCTGGGGACTGAAAGGTCCCGGGTTTGATTCTGGTCAAGGGCATGTACCTGGGTTGCAGGCACATCCCCAGTGGAGGGTGTGCAGGAGGCAGCTAATCGATGTTTCTCTCTCATCGATGTTTCTGACTCTCTGTCCCTCTCCCTTCCTCTCTGTAAAAAATCAATAAAATATATATTTTTTTTAATTCTGTTGGATAATTAATCGCTTCATCTGCTTCCACAACAGTGTCGACGGACTTGTATGTGACTGCCTCACTTTGAATGTTAGACTGAATAATATTGTTAAGTTCGTAGACGTCTTTGTTCTTGGCCACAAGAATAGCTTGTTCACTCAGCCAATTGTGATTTTTATAACTGATTTGAATATTGGGAAATACTTTTTCAACCAATTCTTCCATTGACGTCACTAAATTGCATGGATCATAAATCAGAAACATTGAAATGGAATCGTAAAATATTTAATATAGCATGTGTTGCTTTTATGTCCAACAGAAGGCACTATTTTTTTAAAAAAGCATGTTTTTACCTGTCACAGGTGTGACATCTATATAATCCTATATAATAAAAGGGTAATATGCAAATTGACCCTAACAGCAGAACCACTGGGAATCACTGGTCACTATGACACACATTGACCGCCAGGGGGCAAGTGCTCAAAGCAGGAGCTGCCCCCTGGTGGTCAGTGTGCTCCCACAGGGGGAGCTCTGCTCAGCCACAAGCCAGGCTGCCAGCTGCCAGCACAGCAGTGGTGGCGGGAGCCTCTCCTGCCTTCTCAGCAGAGCTAAGGATGACCGACTGCAGCTTAGACCTGCTTCCCGTTGGCAAGTGGACATCCCCTGAGGGCCCCCAGGCTGCCAGAGGGATGGCTGACTGCCAGCTTAGGCCCGATCCCCCGGGGAGCGGGCCTAAGCCAGAAGGTAGACATCTCCCGAGGGGTCCCAGATTGCTAGAGGGCACAGGCTGGGCTGAGGACCAGCCCCCCAAGTGCACAAATTTTTGTGCACTGGGCCTCTAGTAGGTATATAAAAACACTCGAATTGCCCTAGCTGGTTTGGCTCAGTGGATAGAGTGTCAGCCTGTGGATTGAGAGGTCCCAGGTTTGATTCCAGTCAAGGACATGTACCTTAGTTGCGGGCACATCCCCAATGGGAGGTGTGCAGGAGGCAGCTGATCGATGTTTCTCTTTCATCAATGTTTCTAACTCTCTATCCTTCTCTCTTTTTCTCTGTAAAAAAAAAAATCAGTGAAATATATTTTTTTAAAAAACACTTGCATATTCAAATGCAACGTTGTGTCAAAATTTCAAAACAATCGGTGAAGAACTTTCGGAGATTTAAGATTTTGAACAAACGAACATTTACATTTTTATTTGTATAGATTTATTTATTTTTAATTTATTAATTGATTTATTTATTTGGCTACTCAGCATCCAATACTCTTTCCTAAAAGCACATCAAAACCTTTTTGAAGAATTACCTTTTGCATAATGTTTTCTTATTCTGGACCATATCCCCAGTGCCTAGAACAGTGATAGATAATAGGTACTAAATGTTTGCTGACTGAGATGTGTGCACTGTTTTCCCCAAAGCCTACATGCTCAGAGCCTTCCTCCTACCACTAGCACATGCCCTAAGCTAGCACTGTCCTGGAACTTTACTCTTAAATAGGGTGCCAAAAACACAGACAAATAAAACCTGATCGTTTTTATGGTCCTGGCCTGACTGGAAGTATAATTTTCCATGCTCTTTGTACAGGTTCTATCTTGGTTCTAAACCTCTCTATCTAACCTACTCACTGCATGTATATCTGAGTCAGGGGTTCCCAAGACCACCCTCAGTTTTGAATGTTTGCTAGAACTCACAGAATTCAGATAATCTGTTATAGTCATGATTGTGGTTTATTACAGCAAAAAGGTGCAGGCCAAAAACATAGGGTAGTGTCAGGAGAAAGCAGGAGCAAGCTCCCAATAGCCCTTTCCCAGTGGAGTTGTTTAATTCTCCCACAGTGATGTGTGAACATGTGTGAAGCATTGCCAACCACGGAAACTCACCAAGGGAAGCCTTAATGTCCAAGGTTTTATGATGGTCAGTCACATAGGCACACCGCGTCTGTGTGACTGATCTCAGCTACTCAGTCTCCAAGCCCTCAGAGATCAAATACTACAGTGTAACTCAGGGCCTCAGGTGAATGAGAGTAGAGTTCGCTATAAGTCACATAGTTGGCATTAAAGATCTGGCCAAGTGATAGAGCATGGCCAGGGCCTCAGGAATACAAAACACTCTTATCAGGCAGTGTATTCCAAGGACTCAGAGGTTATCTCTCAGGAGCCAGTCCTTCTGAAAACATCTATCTTTGGAGTGTCCAGGGCTTGGGCGGCCTGGGCCTGCTGAACTACCGTAATCTTTTATTGCACAATATTCAGTAAACCTCTTTGCTTAAGTTAAGTAGAATTTGTTTCTGTTGTTTGCACTCAAGAAATATATGCAATCACACAGTTAGTAGCTATGGAACATAAATGTAAGTTTAGGTCTGCCTGATTCTAAAGTCTATGCCACTGAGAATTGATAGTTACGGGGCATCATTTAGGATAGAAATTTGCTAACTAGAACCCTAATATTCTATAAAAGGTAAGGCACTATCAGCAGCCTTATGTCTTGGCATTCACCCTAAGGAAATAGTGAGTGAACACACAAAGATGGGTTTACAAATATATTCATTACAACATTTTTATGATACAAAATTAGAAGCAATTGGCACATCCAACTAATAAATGATTGGTTAAGTCAAAAATCAGCAAAATGTTTCTGCAAAGAGCCATCTAGTAAATGCTTTCAGCTTTACAGGCTATGCAATCTCTGTTGCAGCTACTCAGCTCTGCCACCGAAGGACCGAAGCAACTACAGACAAATCAGAAACAAATGAGTATGGCTGTGTTCCAATATGCATGAACAGCAGGGGCAGGATTGGCTGCAGGCCATAGCTTGCCAAACCCTGGGTCAGTTATAATAACTATTGTTATACACAACAGAATATCAGTCACTTTTTAAAAAGTAAGTAAATCTATATGTACAGATATGACAAGATGCCTATGAGGTACACTAAGTAAATAAAACATGTTAAATCATACCATACATACATCTTTTAGGGAGGAGGAAGATGTGTATACACAGGAGAAATGTTGAGATGATGTACATGAGCCTGTCTAGGAGACTCTGGAAGGCTGGAATTATGTGGGACTTTCACTTACTAGATCAGACATTTCTGTATGGTTTGAAATGTTTTACTACAAACATGCATGCTATTTACAATCAGAGAGAAAAATCAATTTCAAAAAAATCTTAAGGATTCAGCTGAAACACCTATTTAGTTTCATACTAAATTATTCAGGCTTTTAATAAGTAAGAAATCCTGAGTACAGGATGACTTCTGTTTTTAGTAGATTAGAAGCAGTTCCCCCAGTACATGCATTTCTTCCAAGCCAGAGTGCTAGAGAATCCTTTAACCATCTGGCCGAACTGACACAGCATGACCCCAGGCCTTAGTAACATAAAATAGAATCTTTAAGGCCAATATGGGTTTTTTTTTTCTCTTCCCATCACAATATATATCCTACCAACAGTCTTTTTTTCAAAAGGAATAGATTTTTAACCACCTCAAAATATAAGAGCCCTGATAGGAAAGTATTGTATTGTGAGCTTGGAGGAATAGTTTTTATTTACAGCTATCACACTGCAAATACTTGGAATTCCATTAAGTTTTGAAAATATTACACAAATGCCTGAAACCAACCTGTTTGAATTAACATACCAGCAGCACCAAGGCACTCAGAGACTTTATAAGCCAAATATATAATACATTTTTGAATTTAATTTACATGCTGCATAAATGTAATTCCTATACCATAATACACAAAATATCTAATGCTAACTGATACACACACACACTTATATCAATTTCTCTTTTACTACTTTCTTTAAAATTTTAATTTAATGTTTTATCCATCATAATTTATCCCCACATACCCTCTTTCACCTCCACCAACTGCCCTCACCACCCTAATACCACACTGTTGTCCATGTCCATGAGTTCTCTCTCTCTCTCTCTCTCTCTCTCTCTCTCTCTCTCTCTCTCTCTGTCTCTCTCTCTCTCTCTCTGTCTGTCTGTCTCTCTCTCTCTCTCTCTCTCTCTCTCTCTCTCTCTGTCTGACTGCTAACTTCACTGACAGTTTACAGAAAAGGCAAGACTTTTTCACAGACCTGTTTACTTCTGAGGGAATGTAAGGGCGGAAGGGCGGTGCGAGAGTGAAGATCTGCCAATAGGGATGCAGAGGAAATGCCCGACCAAGGACCTTCCCTTGACCAATCAACAGGGGCCACACGCGTTACCCCACCCACTTCTTCCAGCCCTATAAATCCTTTTGTTTGCCTGAAACCGGCACTCCCTCCCCCGTCGCGCCATTGTGCAGCGGGCAAGTGGGGAGTCCAAGTTAACTTGTATAATAAAGCTCTCATGTTCTTGCAGCGGTTTTGGGGCTCACTCGTAGTCTTTGGGGGCCACGACTTCTGGGTACAACAGGATCACCAATATCTGTCATAAGGACAGACCAGCCAGTCTTACCAGCCACTGCTCACTGGAGGCTGGTTCTTCTCTCAACCACAGTGTCATGTAATTTCGGGCTATGACCTATGTTCTAGAATTACCTGCAGTAGATATTCTATCTGGAAATAGTATTCCTTTTAGGTGATTTTTTTAAAGATTGTTGCTACTTATTCATGTGTCTAAAAGATGACAGCCAGTATTCCACATTTTTAAATAAGAAAACTGATTTGTAGACAGGTTGCTCAGAGCCAATCAAAGGAAGCCTCCCTTTTTGTTAATTGGATAATTAATGACATTTTTAAAACTTGCACTGATCCAAGTACCTTTTATGCTCATTGGCAGATTGATTATCCATGAAGTTCTCTGTTACCTTTATTATCTGTTTGGTTGAGAAGGAAGGCCTTGGGGAAGGGACAAAAGGATTAGCTTTGTTTACTTCCCACTTGACCCTTTCACATTCAGCCTCCTTTGTGAGTTGGCTGTGATTTGAGTCTTATTGAGAAAGGATGCATCTTGATAAAAATCTTTAATAGAATTAAAAATCTATTCTAGGCATCAAAAATAGGATTTTGATTGTCCTTGCATCCATGGTGTCTTAGGGGAAATGGAGAAATCAAACTCTTTGCCCACGTGCCTGTATTTAGCTGCCAAGCTCATTTTCTGTCTCCCCGCCCCTGCCTCCATGGCTCTCATATTTCTATGACTAAAAAACAAAACCATGGACTGGTTATCGCTGCAGTATCATTTATTTGTGTTCTTCAAGCAGCCTGCAACACAGCCAGAAGATAATGGACACCTCATTTATTCAAGCTCTGAATGATCATATTTAATTCCCTGTGACAGCTGTCTTCCCCACATTAGCATTGCAAATAAGTTTGGTTTTGTAATGGCCTTCTATTGAACATGATTCAATTATGTGTGGTCTGTATCGAGGCAGGATACGGTCCTAGTATCTATAGCAATATTTCTGCAAGCTGCTGCTCTTTACGCTGCTCACATTTAAGCTGGCTGTTTACCACAATGCTTTCCTTGAACTATACTGAACTAACCGCACTTTCAAATAAAATAAAGAAGAATGAATATAATCTGAAAAAGCGGTTAGTGGGCATATAGACATCACACGCCTCCTCCCCTTTACATTTGTAATCAATCTGGAAGCACTTTGGAAAAATTGACAATTGTGCCATTTTAAAACCCAGATAATAAAATCATTATGGCCGATTAAATGATTAGGCAATGCTAGACGCACTGGGTTTCCGTGCCTGGCTTTGCAAATCACTAACACACCCTAGGCACAAGGCAGTAAGTCTACATTCAGAGTCATTTTCGTGTAATGGAGGTGAGAAACCTGTGTGTGGGAGAAAAGCAGCTTCTTCATGAACTGAAGGAAGATTCCAAGGTGCTGGCCTTAGCATGGAGTGAAATGCATCCCTCCCTCTTCAAAATATGCAGCTTACTAACTGGCTCCTGCTTCCAGAGGTTCTTCTGTAGATGGAGCCACCACTAGGGTTTCCATGCGTTTCCCCAGCTTTGGCAGCAGTGGAACCAGCATGTCAGGGGAAGACAGAAAAAGCAGCTGGCAGGGGCTTCCTACACAGATCCCCCAAGGTGTCATCTCAGATCCTATGTCCCAGTAACCGTGGGGCCATCTGGGCTGACTACCCCATGTGACCCATGGTTTCCCAAGGGACAAAAAGCTCCCTAGAGTTTTTTATATCCTGATGTTAAAAGGAGCCCCAGGTGGAGCGATTTGCCTAGATAGGACTCCTGGCTTTCCTAAGAGCAAGGAGGAACCAGGAACCTGCTGGCTGGTAGGAAGGGAAAGCTTGGCTGTCTCAGTCCTCTCCCTCCTCTGACTCTGTCTGCAGGGAGGGTGAGTTCAGGTCTGGTGCCCCACTCCTGTGAGAGCCTAGTGGGGCAGAGCTTCGGGGTCAACCTGATATTTGGGGAGTAACCTTCAACTCAGGAAAGGGTTAATAAGCATGCTTGTCTCCACCAAGTCATGTTCTCCCATGCAGCTTTTCTCAGTAAAAAAAAAAGTTGGCCTTCTGATCCCCATGGTCTGAATCCTGGATCTGTCTCTCAGTTGGTTGAGAGCTTAGAAAAAAGAAGCTGGTTATCCATTGGGCCCCACCCCTAGCACCTGGCAGGGAAGGGAATCCTTCCCCTGGCGTTTGACATTAACTTCATGTGCATACAAGTCACCAGGAGATCTTGTTAAACCGCACGCACATTCTGATTTCTCAGGGCTGGGATGGGGCCTCAGATTTTACATTTCTAACAAGTGCCCAGGCAATGCCGATGCTGCTGGTTCCTGGTCCACACTTAGAGTAGCGAGAATTTTAAATGTGCCCATTTATACAGTAAGAAGGGGAAAAGGGTATTCTACACCCCCCTGCTTTCTCCTTTTAACACAGGGATCTTCATATTTTAGATTAGAATCATCTGAAAATGTTTTAAAACACAAATTATTGCGACTCACTCCAAAAATTTTTGCTCAGTAGGTCTGGAGTGGAGCCCAAGGATCTGCATTTCTAAGAAGCACTTTATTATTTAATACTAGAGGCCCAGTGCACGGTGGGGTCCCTCAGCCTGGCTTGTGGGGATCTGGCAGGAACTGGCTTTTTGACATCCCCCAAGGGGCCCCAGATTGTGAGCGCACACGGTCCAGGTGGAGGGACCCCACTTGTGCACAAATCTGTGCACAAGGCCTCTAGTATGCATATAAGATCTTTGGTTAATCTCTTCCTCCCCTCCCCTTTCCCCCCTTCCCTCTGAGATTCATCAGTCTGTTCCATGTTTCCATGCCTGTGGTCCCTGCTCCTGTGTCAAGGATCTGCCCCCTGGTGGTCAGTGTGCATCATAGCTACTGGTTTGATGGTTGTCGGACTGTTGCTTAGGCATATATATATATATATATGTGTATATATATATATATATATATATATATATATATGTATATATATATATATATATTAAAAGCATAACATTGAAATTGACCATTTCTTTGGGACACATAAGCCACACCCACCGGCCAATCAGAGTGGCTGTATGCAAATTAACCCAGCCAAGATGGAGGCTGGCACTCACAGAGCTGAGTAAACAGGCAACTTCCATTGCAGCAGGAGTGAAACTGTTTGCTGGCCGCTGGGTTTCTCCCTGCTCCAGGCAACAACATATTTGCAACATTGTCTCAATTATAGAAGCCTCAGAGTTGAAGCAAATCGCAGTCCTGCCTGTGAATGCTAAGGCAACATTGTCTCAATTATAGAAGCCAAGCAGACAAGAGGCTTCGTTACCTTCGTTACCTGCCTAGGCCTCAGCTTAAAGGAACAGTGTATCAATTATAGAAGATAAACCCCAGAAACCTGCTTCCAGCCAGCCTTGCTGGGACATTGGGTCAATGGGAGCTGTGGGCAGCCTGAAAGCCTGAAAATGCCCCTCAGTGCATCACCCAGGTTGGCCAGGTACCCCAGTAGGAACTCAAAACCTGAAAGGACTGTGGGCAGCCTGAAAGTCTGAAAACAGCCCTCAGGCCCACACTCTGGCTGGCCACACCCCAATGGGGTGAGGGACCCCACTGGGGGGCTTGGCCACCCCCTCACCCAGGCTGGCCAGGTACCCCAGTAGGAACCCAAAACCTGAAGGGACTTTGGGCAGCTGAAAACACTCCCCAGTAGGAACTCAAAACCTGAAAGGACTATGGGCAGCCTAAAAGTCTGAAAATGGCCCTCAGACCCACACTCAGGCTGGCCACACCCCAATGGGGTAGGGGATCCCACTGGGGAGCTTGGCCAGCCTGCAAACAGCCATCAGCCCCTCACCCAGGCTGGCCAGGTACCCCAGTAGGGACCCAAATCTGGAAGGGACTTTGGGCAGCTGAAAACACTCCTCAGCTCCTCACCCAGGCTGGCCAGGTACCCCAGTAAGGACCCAAAACCTGAAGGGACTGTGGGCAGCCTGAAAGCCTGCAAACGGCCCTCAGCCCCTCACCTAGGCTGGCCACACCCCCATAGGTTCAGGGTTCCCACTGGGGGGCTTGGCCAGCCTGCAAACAGCCATCAGCCCCTCATCCAGGCTGGCCAGGCACGCCAGCAGTTGGAAATCCCCCGAGTGGTCCCAGACTGTGAGAGGGCACAGGCCAGGCTGAAGGACCTCCCGAGTGCACAAATTTTTGTACACTGGGCCCCTAGTATATATATGTATTTTAACAGGTTATTTTCATGTAGATGGTCCTGGAATCACACTCTCTTAAAGGCTAAGGAGTCACACTAAGGCGGTTCTCAACCTGTGGGTCGTGATCCCTTTGGCAGTCGAACGACCCTTTCACAGGGGTTGCCTAAGACCATCCTGCATATCAGATATTTACATGACAATTCATAACAGTAGCAACATTACAGTTATGAAGTAGCAACGAAAATAAGTTTATGGTTGGGTCACAACGTGAGGAACTGTTTTAAAGGGCCAGAAGGTTGAGAACCACTGCACTGAGGGCTCTTGTCTATAATGACTTTTTGCCATCTTGCTTTTGTATGACCCGTGACATGTGGCAAAGCACTTTCATTTCAGCTCTTGGATTTGATCTTTACAACAAGTATGCTCAATTTTACAGATGAAGAAACAGATACAGATTTGAAACATGTCTAAGGCCACATATCTATTTAGTAGAGCTGACGCACTAAAAGTAAATGCAGGCGTCTTGGCAGGGTGGCTCAGTTGGTTGGAGCATCGTTCAATACACCAAAAGGTTCAGTTCTGGGTCAGGACACAGACCAAGGTTTCGGGTTTGATCCCTAGTCAGGGCGTGTATGGGAGGCAGCCAATGGATGTTTCTCTCACATTGATCTCTCTCTCTCTCTCTCTCTCTCTCTCTCTCTCTCTCTCTCTCTGTCCCCCCTCTCTTCCTCTCTGTATAAAAATCAACAAAATCATATCCTTGGGTGAGGATTAAAAATAAATAAAGACATACACAAACAAACAAACACAGGGTCTTGCCCATGTTCCCGGGAATCCCCTCAGTCCTCAGGAAACCAGGACTGTTGGGCACCGTGTTGGGGGTCCAGCACTGAAAGGAAAGGAATCGGGCTCCTCTTAATTCAGTGAGGCAAACCTACTGAACATCAAATGCAATCTTAAGTAACAAAAATGAGATTCAGGCAAAAGTGAGATGTATTGGAAGGACTTCGGGGATCTCTCAGAGTCACAGGGGAAGACCAGAAGACCAAGATCAGAAAATGAGCAAGAAAAAAGAAGACCAGGCGCCAGAACCACTGCTAACCAAACTCGAACCCAGAACTCCCCAGTGACAACTACCAAGCAGTCAGTACCCAGCTCGTAGCACCCTCGGCGCTGCTGTCCCTGCTGCTTCTGTGAAGTGGCCGTCACTGTTCACGCTGACGAACAGGAATCTGTCCTCTGTCCTCCCCCAATGTGAAGTCCAGGGTGCACGCATCTGATTGGCCGAGCCCCTCTCACATATCTACACTGCAGCTGCATGGAGAGCTGCTCCTTGTCATTTGTAACTTTTAGAAAACTCCCATAACATTGGAAAGGGATTTGGGTACTGGAAGCCAAAAAACAAAAACAAAAATGGTATACCGGTATGCTTCTCCCTTGTATCAGAAAGTCAATCTTATAATGAAAAGAGTACCATCATTTACAAATATTACCTTTAAAAGTACACCCTAAAAATAAGATGTCAGTATTGCCCTATAGCTATAGAAACCAGAAAGTGAGAGATATTAACAACTTTAACCTTACCATACCAAAGAGTAGTTTTCATAATAACATAAATATGCATAGAAAAATATAATCAATTATATACAGAAGTATTATAACTGAACTCCTCTTAGAAAAAACCACCTTTTTTAAGTGTTTGAATGAGACACTACTGAAAGAGTTCTCATATTTTGCCCAAACTGTTATTTATATTCTCCAAAGGCATTAGACTAAACTGCGACCATAAGGTTGCCTTTTCTTTCCTACCTGCTAGGGAAGCTCATTAGTAGGGCAAAAAGGACAGACTTTTATCTTAAAAGGACAGACTTTATTTTAACACACAAAGAATTACAGAGATGAAAGCATCAAAAAGAAAAAAGTAAGTGAGGATATGAGTGCCTTCTCTTTAATGACAGAGCATAGGCAAATAAGTAAGCACAGTCACTGTTGAGCCTGCTGTTCACAGTTTACTATATGCTATATTCACTGCAGGTAGAACTTATCCTAAATCACCAAGTCTGTCATAATAGATGGAATAGCTTTCTTCTGATGCCTCATGGGCTTGGAGGATCCTTTGAAAAAAACGCCTCCCTATTCTATTCTGACTCCTCACTTTTCCTTTGATTGATTTTCTGCAGCTGTTTTTCTTAAGCGTATGAAGTAAATTATTCTAGTTGGTTCCTCCAGACATCTGCTGATAAGTCTTCTCTAACGTGTGCAATTTCCTAGAGCTGTGCTACAATTCTTAGGCGAATTTTTGACTTCCTTTTTTCTCCCTTTTATGACCGTGCTCTCAGGATTCTAATTACACCTTCTTTTGTTGTTCCAGTGACACCCCTGGTCTCAATATACCCCATACTTTCATCCCAGAGTTCCCCACATACCAGGATGACATCCCCCCAATGCCTGATGTGACACACAAACTAGTGTCCCCTTCCTTGCAAGGAAAAGGTGAACTTGTTCCAGAATAAATCCAAAGCATTTCCGCCATGCCCATATCTCTGTGATAGCCACGTACTCCAATCTGGCTAAAGTCCACTCTCCCTGTGCCTCTACTCTTCACCCTGTCCCGCTGCATTAAGCTGCTAGACCAGCGATTCTCAACCTGTGGGTCTCGACCCCTTTCACAGGTCGAACAACCCTTTCACAGGGGTCGCCTAAGACCATCCTGCCTATCAGATATTTACATTACAATTCATAACAGTAGCAACATTACAGTTATGAAGTAGCAACGAAAATAATTTTATGGTTGGGTCACAACATGAGGAACTGTTTTAAAGGGCCAGAAGGTTGAGAACCACTGTGCTAGATGATTTAGAGACTGACAATGAACATCATTCCTTTACTTGAGTGTCACTTATAAAAAGCATTCCTCTGCTCATTACATTGGCGAACAGAAAACACAAAAGCATAATGGGAATTAGTCGGGCAAAAGTGCAGAAGTCTTCACAGAGAAAGTTCTAGAAGTGTGTGTTGCATGGGTAACCTACTCACCCTGTAAATTCAAAGGCATTTTGATTTTACGTGCCCCCCCCCCCCATTCCTCTCCAGTTTACCCTCCCTGCCTCTCCCTCTCCCACCCCCGCTCGCTGCAGCAACCTTGGCGTCTTTTCTTCATCTCCCATCCCTCTCACTTCTTTACACTCTGCTAAGATGCCTGAGCTCCATAAACGGCACGCTCTCTGGCTTGAAATTATCCTTCACTACGGCTTGGCTTCTTCTGCAGTGACCGTACTGGAGTCTTTTCCAGACTCATCCCCAGCCTCTGCACTTCCGTTACTTCATATCCCTCCTCCAAGTCCTCTGTTCTCCATTTGAGTCCCTCTCCCCATGAAGAAAGGTGAGCTTTGGAGCTGAACCTCCTCTTCCCACACAACAACACACGGTAGCGGTCTTAGCAACCAGGCCTGACATGAGTACAAAGTCTCACTTCAGCACCTTCCCCTGAGGCCAAAGGAGCCCCTGACAGGAGTCACTATACCATGCCTGTGAGTCTCTGGAGACGCCAAACCACTTCAGAATACTCCACATCAACCTCACAGGCACTTCCAAGAATGCTGGCTCCACTTCTGCCAAGTGCCCTGCTCAGAAAGACGGACTCTCCATTGGTAACTATGCGGTTAATGAGAGGGCTGGACACATGAGCACTAAGGAAATTAGCCAGAACGTAATTCTGCCCATTAAATTGCCTTGGGCTAGATGGCTCACCATGAGCTCCCCTTGGGGCCTACTTTAAATCGTAGGTGTGTTTTCAGAAATCAGACAATATTGGCTCCTAGGCTGTAATAAAGTGTTTTTTGCTATAATAATCTGCTGTATGTAGGAATCTGTTCAGCACTTGGCATCCCTTCTATAACAATTTAACACATCCCAAAACATGCTCGTTTGTAATGGGTGTCAGAGATCCAGAGACGCTCAGGGGCAAACTGCGTTGTCTGTTTTTTTCTTCCTTGGGCATTCTCCATTCTTACTTCCTAAAACACCATCTCATCAGAAACCTGTTAGTGCAGTAAATGGAATTTGTTTGACTTAAGTCAAGTACAAGTTCTGCAGGTTAACACATTATTTTTGTGTTAATTGCTTGGAAATTCCCTTGCTTTTGATCATTTTCCCTGATTACATAAATGTTATCCATCCTCAAATATATAGTGCTTAGCGTTATAACAATTGGGAATAAAGTGATTCTACATGACTAATATTTTTTACTTTTAGGGAAGAAATAGGGCTCAGTTATTTCAGGCTTCCAATTTTACATCATCATATGCTCCCTGAGAAATCACGTGACACCTCTCAGCACAACTTCATCAGGAGGCCTCAGTCCATAGCCTCATCTGAGAAGCATCATGTTCTTTATTCCTAAAACCTACTCCCATCTGGCCTCACATGGGAAGTATCTCCATTCAGGAAAACAGTAAATGCAAGAAAGAGTCAATAAAAAATGAAATTAAATTTCAGCATATCTTCCAATTATTTTTTTTATATCTACAAACCTCAGATGCGTCTCTGTGTATGTATTACTTTTTGTTTCATAAGTTTGGAAATCATACCACATGTAATTTGCTTTTTTACATTTAGCAATATCTATGGACGCTTTTTCCATGAATGCTTACTTTTGGATATGTTTGCCTATAATTTTTAAAAAGTTTGTTTTCATAGCAAAACAAATGTACTACTAGCCAGAATAACACAGAAAACCTCAAGCAATAAATTATTGTATTAACTAAGTTTTAATTTGCTTCTTTCTGTTTGATAAATAATTAGATAATTTATATTTTCTTTTAACAAGAAACAGCATTAAAAATAAGGTAATTCCCTTAACTATTTAGTGCTTAGAGTTAAGAAAAATGTCAACCCTATCTAATAAAAGAGTAATATACAAATTAACCATCATTCCACCACTCCATCAGAAAGATGGCTGCAGCCATGGAGCTGGAGCGAGCAGGAGGCTTGCATTGCCCCCGGCAATGGAGGAAGCCAAACTTCCTGCCTGCCCTGGCTGGCCCTGAACTCCTCTCAAGGCTACAAAGTTTCAATTATAGAAGATAAATAAATCCCAGATACCTGCTTCCAGCCCAAAGGCGTGGCCAGTCTGAAAACAGCCCTCAGCCCCTCACCCAGGCTGGCCAAGCATCCCAGCAGGGCACCCTTCAGGGCAAACCAGCCAGCCACCACCCATCACCAGGTCTCTATCTTATATAATAAAAGGGTAATATGCAAAGGGACCCTAACA
>PVJC01038555.1:0-16702 GCA_004026665.1 Murina feae | reverse complement strand
CAAATTACAGCAACAAGGACAGGGACGTTGGGGGGGGTAACAGATCAGCCAAGGGACTTTTGGTGCATGCATTTAAGCACAACCAATGGACACAAAACACTGGGGGGTAGGGAGGCGGGCGGAAGGGCAGGGGGAAAAAGAGATATATGTACTAATCTTTGTAAAGCTTTATGTAATTTTAAAAAATGTAAAAAAAAAATAAATAAATAGTCAAAAAAAAAAAAAAAGTGACAGGAACCTGAAAAAAAAAAAAAAAAAAAAAGAATTACATGGTGGTTTCATTTGCAGGAAGCATTTTATCTTCCTTAATCCCTCTAATGCAGTCTTATCTCTATTCTATTTTTTTTTTTTCAGGTTAGGACACTGATAATTAGATACACGAAGTGGCCCAGTGCATATTATCCCTCTGGTGAGCCTGGTTTCAACTAAGCTGCTTTTATTCTAAGACATGTCATTTTTTTCCCCATTCCATTAATTAAAACATCCTTATCCTCTTTTTCTCGAACTTCTAGACTTTAATTGGTATTTCTTCTTCTCACATCCATTACAAATTTCACAGGGACAGCAACAGTTGACTGTGATTCTCTACCCAGTCAGACTGCAGCATAAAGCAGGGGGTCTTTGGCTGAATGGAGGCAGGACAGGTAGCAGGCAGGCTTTAGTTTGCTGCAAATATCAAGGGTCACAAATAAATGATTGATTTCTGGGTTAAAAGGCCTTAGGTCAGGACCAACTATGTAATTTATAGGGCCCTGTGCAAAGTAAAAATGTGGGGCCTCTTGTTCAAACAGTGAAGAAAAGATTTTTCTTTTCTCTCACAGTCTTTTTCTCAGCCTGTTGTGGTGGCTTTTCATTTGCTGCTTAATGTCACCCATGGGGACATGGGGACATTTTCAGACCAAGTGCAGACACGTGCCTGTGTCCAGGCCCCCAGTGGGGACAGTGGGTGTCAGCAATCATTGCCGAGGGAGTTGGCTGAGAACCCAACCAGGAGAGGCAGAGAGCACAGTATGTGAACCAGTTTGCTAGCCCCCAGTGGATGTTCCATTGTCCCATCAGATTTCCCATATAAGGTATAGAGTCAACATAAAACTATGCATTTCATGACAGTCACTGCAAAGCAGTAAACTCCAAAAGTGGGGGTTCCTTTCAGAATGTGGAGGCCTATGCAACTGCACAGGTTACACACCCAGGAAGCCAACCCTGCTCTCATGTATTGGTGAGACTAAGAGAAAGCCAAGGGCTCCTGGACTAAGGACAATCCTTATCTTCACGTGCCCCAAAGATTGGCACTTGATAACCTTATATGAATTGGTAATAAATTCAATTGGAGAGTTTGTCAATAAGGTAGAAAAGATAAGGAGTGTTGTTATTGTTTTTAAATCACACTATGAAACAAAGCCAGGCTTTCTTTGCAGACTCAAAATGAAAGGTTCTTGGTAAATCTTTTATATAAATAGAAATTAGAAGTTGAAGTGTCAGATGCACAGGTTTGAACCTCAAACTTAACCCTTTTAAGCAATGGCAGGCCAGACTATGGGAGCACCTCCCTCACCCCTGACCTTCTCGGGAAGACAATGGTGCCTCTGAAGGATGCCTGACAGGTGATGAGCAGTGTTCGCCATCGTTTTCAGGGAGTGACAACCTAGCAATGAAAACTAAGCACTAAAACTTCAAACATATTCTTGTTGGTGTGTGGGTCTCCTTAAACCCCAGGATCACCCTCTTCTGGAGCCATTATAGGTGGAACAGCCTCTCTCAAAGGCTGCCTTGAGGGAAATGATTCAAAGAAACTTTCTCCATCTACTTCTTAGCAACCTCACACCACAAAGGTCTATGGGTAAACTTGTGCTATCAGGTTTATGGTACTTCTCTTGGGGGTGAGACCTTACCTATGTGGCCACTATAATTCATTCAATTCTCATAGTCTAGGCTTCATTTTAGAAAAGAGTTTTCAGTCACATTCCTGTAAAGTCAGGGGCAGTTGATTTTTCAAATACTGAATTCTATTTATTTCACTGACAGTTGAAATATTATATTAATTTCAGGTGTACAACATAGTGATTAGACATTTATAAACCTCACAAAGTGGTCACCACGATAGCCTAATACCCATCTGGCATTTTACATGGTTATTATAACTTAATATTTGAAAGAAGCCTGAGGAAAATGCCTTGGGAACCCAGACTCCCCCATTCTGGAAATAGCCATGGCCCTCAGAAAAATGTTGAAGGACCAGCATGAGGTTAGATTTGCATATTACATGGGCATTACCTACGGTTTCTTCTCAGAGAAGTTCTGTTCATTCGTATGCAAGTGGTTCTTCCTTGTATATGAAAAACATGAGTTTTGTTTGTGTCAGCATGTCTCTCTCCTGAAACTCAGTCCTTGAGGCTGACATCTCTAATGACATCAGGCTAAATATCAATGTGGTAAATGTCCTTTTCCAGATTATGTCCAGAGTAAATGGAAGGATCAACAAATCCGATTCCCACACGGTGTTCTGCACACTACAACAAAGCAAAAGTAGTCATGTCGTGAGAAATGTTGGTGTCCCCTGGATGTGGAGAGGGTGTTTGCTCCCAGGAAATGCAGCAGGGACACATTCCAACATTGCAAACTAGTCAAAGTGAGCTCCTAAATTCATCATCCCTCTAATTTGGGATTAGTTTTCAATTGTTTGTTTCTTATAGAATGTATTAATTTGCTAGAGCTATCACAGGAAAGGACCACAGACTGGGTGACAAGAGAAATCCTTTTCCTCATAGTTCTGAAGGCTAGAATGTGGAGGTCAACACATCATCAGTGTTGGTTTCTTCCCAGGCATCTCTCTGTCTCTCCCTCTCCCTCTAGGCTTGTAGATGGCCGTGTTCTTTCTGTATCTTCACAGTCTTTTCTCCACAGCTGATCATGTTCAAATGTCCTCTTCTTATAAGGGCAACCAGTCATACTGGATGAGAGTCCACTCTAATGACTTCGCTTTAACTCCGTTACCTCTTTAAAGACCATGTCTTCAACCACACTTGGGGGTACTGGAGGTTGGGACTTCAACATGTGAATTTCAAAGGAACACAACTTAGCCCATAAAATGGGAGAATAGTGAACATAAGGAAAGTACTTTTAGGAAAAATATCTCTTTTGCTTTATTGTGCATATGTTTAGAATCCAAATATATTTGTAGAGAAAATTTCAATACAGAGAAAAAATTTCCTATAATTTTTATTTTAGAGTATTATTGCCATCCAGATAAGATTTATACTAAAATGGGCCTCATTTTCTGCAGCTCACTGAGGGAAATGAAAGGATCATTATGAAAAAGTCCAGTATCCTTAATAGCAGGAGAGTTCCCATATTCAACTCATGTAATATGAATTTTCCTGGATTTCCACTTTGAGGAAATGATTTCAAGCTATTAAGATTCCCATTAGTCAGTGTAAGCTGAGCAAAGCAGAAAATACTGCCTATTTCCAAATACTAATATATGGGCTGACATAGTCTCTATCCCAAAGATACTATAAATTCCTGCTAATGTTAGCACAGAAGAAGTTAGGCAGTTAGCACTGGAATTGGTTACAGATGAGCCCCTGGTAATGGGCCTGCCTCTCCCCGTACATGATCTGCATCGTTAGCTACAAGGGAAGGATGAGACCTCCAAGAAAACGATTTCATTTGAGGCACAGGTGTTCACTGGGCTGGCTCCACTGGAGTTGCCACTGCTACCTGGATTGGTGTGAGCCTTCCCAACTCCCTAGCCTGTCATGGGTAAAGCCCCCACTTTACAAGTTCTCATAAAACCATGAACTTTTCCTTTGTAATATAAATAACAGTTATGAATATATATCCAATGCCATGAGTAACTGGCTGATTCTACTTCCATCGCTAGGTTAAAAGCCACAGGACTGCATGGGCCATCTACGTTTCATTTATGACTCTCGTCAGCCAGGCCTGGAGATGAAGGCTAATTCTGGAAACAAGCAGTGGCAACATGACTCTGAATGGTTATTGCTCTTGCTAAGTGGCCATAGTTTCAGATTGGAGTGAATGGCTTCCTAATGACCCAGAGAAGCTGGGAGTGAGATTCTTCCTCTACATGGACCAAACCAAACCTGGGACAATAAGCATCTAAAACTATTTATATGCATAATAATATACCAAAACTGAATGTACTTATACATGCTTATATAGTTTAAAATCCTAAGAGTGCCTCGTATCTTATTTTCTTGTGATTTTATTCTCTGAATTCTTATGACACTTTCAACATAGCTTTATATTGAAGAAGTATTCTTGTTCACTTTCTCACGGATCATCATTATTATAATGTGAAATAATTACAAAATCCATTAACCTTCCTCACTACTGAGTCCTTGGATCATGTACAGAAAAATCTATGGCATCTAATCTGGCTATCCAACTGGTGATTAAATCTCCTCTCCAACATCTCCAACAGGGAAATTTGGCTAAAGTTAAAGACCTCATTATCTATTGCAAAGTCCATTTCATCCCTCATCTGAGTCCCAGACTCACATCTTCTGTAAGGCATCTCCACTTGGAGGTCCACCATGTCTGGTTCCCTGCTTGTTTGTGAAAATAAAGTTTTATTTGAGTGTATGTTCCATGATTGTTTTCATGTTGCCATGGCAGAATTGAGTAATTGTCACAGAGACCCTATTACCCGTCAAACCAAAAATATTAATCATCTGGCTCTTCACATGAATCATTTGAGTATTCTGTTCACCACTCACCTCCTGAATTTCCATTTCCTTATGCATAAGATGGGGATAATAATGATAATATCTGCCTTGCATCGATGTCGAGGTAGTAAGTGTACTATTGTTCACAAACCACTTAGTAGGTACCTGGCACACAGTAAGCACTCACATATTTTGGTTCTTGATATTAATCTTATTACTCCTCCTTTGTCAATCTCACAAGCCCCTATTCATATTTCAGAACTCAGACCACACGTCCTCAAGAATATTTTCTGGCTTACCTTCTCACATCCCATCACAACCTGTCTTCCACTGTGCTCCCTCCATAACCTGGGGTGCCTTTATTTTTTAAGCTCTTAGTTCATTACACAGTCGTCTGTCTCCCCTCAGAAGACTGTGAACATCTTGAGTACAGGAGCTGTGCCTCATTCCTCTTTGAATCCACAGAGTCAGCATCTTGTCCACCGTTGCCTTTCAGTGCGCGACCTTCTAATGGGAGGTTACAGAATGTTCCCAGCCAGCTTAGAGGGGACCAGGATGAATATTCATAGGTAGGTTGCCAGGGTGTTGGCTTTTTTTTTTTGTCTTGACAAATATTATTCACAAAATTGACTTCCAAATCAGTAGTTGGAAGTTATATTTTGGCAGCTGAGCACCGATCAACATGAGAGCTCATAAAGCAAGTGCCCATTGAGGATCCTGGATCCAAATAAGTGTGATGCAGCCAAGCCCCAAATCACACCAATAGCAGCTAGCTGACTTTGATTCTAACCTTTTCAGTGGTTTCACATTCTTTCTCAAGGAATCCTGACTGGGCAGAAAAATGCCAATGGCTCATTTGTTTGTTTACAAAAAAAAAAAAATCTTGCCACCAAGAAGCTAGCTAGCATTTAGGGCAAACCTGAGAAGTATCCTGACCAGAATCAAAATGAAAATGTAAAGGACTACGTGTTTATTCATTTGTTTGTCTTTGAACTTCCAATTTTGCCAACTTTTCAAAAAATAGCAAACATCAAAGTGGAGCTCATTTCCTATTTTCCATGTAGAGTTTTAGGACACCCTCACACTGTTTTGGCCATGTTGCTCTTTCTAGAAATATCACTACCTCCTGGATTAAGACTACGCTATTTAACCTCAGACAACTATTTGCAATTTTAAAGCTCAGTTCCTCTTACAAGGAAGATTGTTTTCCTCTCTCTGTTATGTCATATTAGAATGCCCTGAATTTGATCATCATCCAGAAAATTCTCTTCAGGGGCTAAATTTAAAAAGATATGCACAGCCTCCACATCTTCCAGTAGATATTTTTCAATCTACCAAGGATGATTTGCAAAATGTTCTGCTTTTCCACCCAGACAACTGTAATGGCTACTTCTCCTGAGTAGTCAAGATTACTTGGCAATAACGGATGCAACTATCTATCAACACAACAGCTTGAGCAAAACTCAGAATTGGTCCTATCGCTTTTCAATTGGTTCTCAAAACCTAACTTTGCCTCCTTCTTTGTTTCCATTCATCTTTCTCAAATTAGGTCTAGAATGATCCTCTTCCACCTTTTACTAAATTCCAGACACATTGGTGATACAGAGTACTGAGCTCAAAGAAGGAGACTGTTGCCTTTCACTTCCTGGAGAGGGAGACTGGATCTACTGTTTATGCAAAAAGATTTTACCACTGTCACAATTTCTTGATGGTCCTACACTCTAAAAGCAAAAAACACAGTAAGTTAGGAATTTCAAATTGTTTCCTCTTTTATTTTTTCAAAGACAGACTTAATGGTGTATTACATTTAGTTCTATCTTAGATGGTGAATCCTGCTAGAAAAAGAAAAGGCTGTCATAAGGATTTCTCAGTAAGCTCTCATTACCTCAAAGTTTATGTCTTATTTTTATATGGGATTTGATATCTTCATGTATGATTACTTGCTATATTAAAGGACATTACACTTAATAAGAGTAATTTTCAAAACAAGCAGGGATATAGGTAATTTAAGGTAAATATAGGTTGAACTACCTATATCTGAGCCCTAGTTACTGGGAGAGGTAAAAACCTAGACATACACACATACACACACAGATTTTTCTTAACTATGTTTATAGACTATTAAACATTTTCTAACATAAACATTTTCTAATAAAGCTACATTAAGTTTATTTTAAGTACATTACTCATCTCTAATCAATCCACCTATATTGTGCTTTATAATGATGGGGTTGGAAATCTGAAAAATACAATTCTCATTTTTTCAGATAGATTCCTGTTAAGTTTTACCAAGAGGGTGTTAGGTTGAAACTGGAAGGCAGAAAGACTAGCACTCGCTGGGAGATGGCCCATTCCCAGAGGTCTTGACCCACACTCTGTTTGACCTCTGATCTTCTGAGGTACCAAGAGTAGCCAAGAAGAGGCTCCTTGCCAGAATTTGGAGCTGATCTCTGCCAAGTCCCATCTCTAAGCTCCTGTGGTATTAGCTATAGCCACATGGCACCTCTCTCTCGGAGGCCTGAGTTTCAATTCTCTAGGGCATTTTCTCTAAGTTTCCAGATTCTGGAAGCCCTAAATCCTCTTTTCATGCCTTAAGCCTTAGGGATGTAATTTTATTGTACCTTGGTGTTCTGTTTTGATTTTTCCATTCTCTAACACCTCTTCATTCAGTTCAATGTACTAAAGTCCTTTTGTTGCCATATTTAGTATGATTTCTCTGTTCTTAACAGGACCCTGGGTCTAATTCAATATTGGTGCCGAGCATAATCCCAGGAAACAAACCCTCATAATCACAGGTTGGTTTAGTTGTATCCTTGGACTTGAAGAATGTGCTGAGCTCCCTTCCAATGGCAAATGAGAAATCAGAATTCTTGGCACACCCTGCTTCGTAATTCATTAAATTGTCATCTGTGGGTGATTATGAATAAGTATCTAAATACACTTGTGGAACCAAGTATCTGCTCTTGATACATATGGGGTAGGATATCTTCTCATTGTATTAGAGAGCACACAGAAAGAAAGCGACACACTCAAGGCTTCAAATCTCAGCTCAAATGACAGGCAAAGAACAAGAAATCTTCCACATGATCCTAAAATAATCTCCTCTTTTACTGAAAATCACACTCAAAACTCAATGGTGTGAGCTGCGGAATTAAAAACTAAGACTCCCCGGGGCTTGCCAGCACAAGGCTTAGCAAAAGAAGTGCCACCGCATGCCTAGAAGCCATCTTATGCCTTTGTTTTTAACACTCCTTTATTGGCTGGTCACAGAACTTCTGAGCAAGCAGAAATGTGCAAGCTAGTGCTCCCATTGTCCTTTCCAGAAAGGCACTGCTATTTTGGAGGATATGCACATTAAGATGGTGGAAGGCACAATGGATATAGATACACTTAAGCAGGGAGAGTTGATTGAATGAAAGAGATTCTCCTGGCAATGCTAGGGAGCAGGTGCTATGGCCATTTCACTTGACCTGAGCCAATAAATGGGGAATTTTGTGGGAGGTGCTCCCAGCCCTTTAAATACTGGGAAGGAAGGGTAGGTCTACTGCACCGTCTGGCCCTGGTCGTAGTTCTTATTTGTTGCGGTCTCCTTACTGGCATTGAGGACTAGGTTCTCACTGATTCAGAGAACTAGGTTCTGGTATCCGTGTTCATTACCCTGACCCTTGACTACAGTGGACTGTTACCTGACTCACGTGAACAGATTTCCAAAATGAGTTAAATCTCTATTCTTACACATCTCCGTTGGTGGGTATTAGCATTGCACCTTACACTTAATAAAACACGGGTGCCAAATGGCACATCGTGCACAGATTTCCCCCTCTAATCTTGCGCATTTATTCTCTTGTTCATCTTCTTTCTGCCTAGGGCCACTAAGTCCTCTCTGCATCCAAGCAGAGGCTCTTGGGCCTCATTTCTGAGTTCCTTGGGTCTCACACACTGCATCAAATACTGGATTTTCCATGGATTTTCCTCCCTAAATGGAATCCTAGTGCTTGTGCTTAAGATAAAATATGTTCTCTATGTTTTTACACCAGCGCTACTCCAGAGAGGGGATCAGGAGCTGCCTCACAGCCCCTATGAAAACTCCAAACTGGATCTGCCAACCTTGCCTCACATATGACTGACGGAAGAACTTGTCAGCGCACGGTCATAAGTCCCTACTTGTGCAATTGTCTCATCACAGTGAGCAGGGCCTGCTGTTAGGCCAGGGTGAATCATAGCTTCAGTCACACAAATGAAATGGCAGTATTGTCCTCCCATTCAAAGAGCCACACATTGCAGCCACTGGCTGCTTTTCTTGAACACTGAGAGACAATGGGGATGTGTGAAACGGGCCATGCGCAGAGAGAGCAGTACAGAGATTTCCTGGAGTAGATGCACATGAGTGGAAAGCCATACTCAAACAGCAAAATCCGGCAATTAGGACGTGCAAATATCTAAACGGGTTTTGGAGTCAGACAGATCTGGGCTCAATATCTTTATTTATTTACTCTTTAAGTATCCTTAAAGTAAATGGCTTAATTCTTCCTGCTTGTTTATACAATGAGGCTAATGCATCTCATCCCACAGGTGCAAAAGGAGACAATGAGTTTAGGAAATGTTCTGTGAATGGTAGTTGTCACAAAGAGAAGCCACATGGAAAATGAGACAGTGCACACATTGAACCTCTTGTGCAACCATTAAAGGTACTCACTTACAAGCAAAGCAACTTCAAAATCCACATCAAAAAGCCTTGCATGCGAACACACTAAAACTTTTTCTTCTCTGAAATACTTTGAAGCATAGAGGAGTGGGTTCAAAGGATTGATACACAATCTATTATATGTGGCCAGTGACATGTTTCTCTCCTATTTTGCTGAGAAACAACATCCTCTTCTTCTCGAAAGTCTTACAGATAGCAAGGTAGGTTTTGAATCTGAGGATAATAGGTGTTCAATAAGTACATGTTGATTGATTGATTCAATCTGTATCCACCACCACCCCTCTAATGGAGATGCTGTTAGAATTTATAGGGCCTGATTGGCATAGCTCAGTGGTTGAGCGTCGACCTATGAACCAGGTCACAATTCAATTCCTGGTCAGGCCATATACCTGGGTTGTGGGCTTGATCCCCAGTGTGGAGCGTGCAGAAGACAGCTGGTCAACGATTCTCATCATTTCTGTTTCTATCTCTCCCTCTCCCTTCCTCTCTAAAATCAATAAAAATATTTTTAAAAGAATTTATCAGAACAGCTGTTTGCTTCAAAAGACAGGTCACTCTTCCCTAATTCAAAGACTGAAGCTTTTGAAACTTTAATTACACATTCAAAGTTAGCTCCAGTCTCTCCTCAATCTCTGTGGCACTGTGGGTTGTAGAGAGGTCTAAAGTGGGGTGCAATAAACTTATTATCCACCTGCAATCTGATCATAGTTTGCCATACACATTTATTGCTGGAAAACAACCATATGTTTTAAATAGCTTTATTATTAGAAGGACTCAGGAGAAAAACTTTGGCAACCATCGCTAGCCCCCGCATAAAAGGCAACATGTTGCTTTTTACTGTGATACTTCATGATGCCTGCAACCTCTGTCCTATGAGGTCTGTCCTTCAGCTTCATTGGATCTAATATACCTTGTTCTTGGGATTCCATTGGGGTACACATGTTGTGGGTGATATGAGTGCCTTACATTGCTATATCTATAAAATTGCTGACCTTATAATATATTTACTTATTAAAGCAATAAACACAGCTGAAAAATGAATCATAAAATAAAACACAAGATATGCAGATTCCTCTACCCAAAGTGTCAGCTTTAATTGAAAATCAATTAAATAACCCATATTCCTCCCATCATCTATTCTCTATGTTATGTGCCAACAGTATTCAAGATCAGCATTACTTACACTAATTACAGATTTTTTAAAGTCCATATAGAAATTGATTGGTCTTGTAATCCAATTTTAACAATATAAAATGCTGTGGCTCAGCTAATACACTCAAACCTAATGACTGTACAAATTATACCTACCTATGAGCAGATTTTGCTTTATCATGACAATACTATAAAGATGTCTGTACCTTAGGGCCCTACAGGCAATGATGAAAATGCTACAGCACACAGTAAGAAAAAATAATCTAATCAATGTCCCAAGTGGTGATTCCCAGGTGTGGGTGAGTGAGGGGAGACTATTTCATGTAAATTACACCACAAGACTAAGTTTTTCCTGTTAATATTATTCAGAGGTAAAGGCTGAAATAAACAACAGACATTGGAATCATTTAAACATAATTGTACCAATTTATTTCTCCCCAACACAAGTTATAATAATCCTAAAATGATATAGCATATGTCACTACAGGGAAAAGTGTTTTTTCATTTATGTTTTTTCAAATATTTTAAGTTGACTCTGTTTATGTGACGAAGTCTTCTTTTGTTTAAAACCCTCCTGGACCATCCAGGGATCAGGTCTAAAAATATTTTTAAATATTTGGGGAGAGGCAGGGTATATGATTCTCTATTTAAATGTCTCTATTGGTAATGTTTAATTTTTAAGATTTATGTAATTAATTCCAAGTCACTGAAAAAAAATGAAAGAAAATAGAATGTAAAATAATCTAAACTAATAAAAGTGTAATATTGAAATTGACCGTTTCTTTGGGATGCCTAAGCCACGCCCACCAGCCAATCAGAGTGGCTGTATGCAAATTAACCCAGCCAAGATGGAGGCTGGCAGGGCGGCTCTGCACTGGGAGTCTCCGCGGCCAGCACAGCTGTGCCGGGTGCGTCAGTTCAGTGGGGGGGGGGGGGGGGGGCGATCCGGCCCGGGGCCTCCTCGGGGCGTCCAGGAGCGCCCATCCCGGGTCTGCTGCCTGGCTCTGCCCCGGTGGTCTCCTCGGGGGCATGTGGGAGCACCCATCCAGGGTTCGCTGCCTTTGTCCGCCCCCCAGGGGCCTCTGCAGGGCATGCGGGAGCGTCTGCTGCACAGTGCAGAGCATCCGAACCCAGTCCACTGCCCGGCTCCACCCCGGGTGTGTTCGCTCAGCAGGAGAGCCCCACTGAGGGATCCTGCACCAGCATCTGCCTCTGGCTTGCCACCCAGCTCTGCGCCAAGTGTGTCCCCTCAGCGGTGGGGGCCCACCAGGCGTGTGCGATCATGGGCCCTCCGGTGGGAAACATCCACCATCTATCACCAGCCCTCCCACCCCCCAGTGCACGAACCCTGAAGGGGCTATGGGTAACCTGAAAATGGCCCTCAGCCCCTCACCCAGGCTGGCCAAGCACGCCAGCAGGTGGACATCCCCCACCCCCCAAGGTGTCCCAGACTGCAAGAGGGCACAGGCCAGGCTGAGGGACCACCCCCTGAGTGCACAAATTTTTGTGCACTGGACCCCTAGTAATAATAATAAGAAGAAAACATCTATTTTCCTTACAGCATTCAGTATAGAGCACCCTACTGGTTTACTTACATTGAAATCCAATTAAATAAAACCAGGCATGTTTCAGCCATCAAACATCAGGGGAGAATGATAATAACAGTCCAACTCTATTCCCTTGCCATGTGACTGCTTACAACTTTTTTTAAAAATATATTTTATTGATTTTTTTTTACAGAGAAAAAGGGAGAGGGATAGAGAGCTGGAAACATCGATGAGAGAGAAACATCAATCAGCTGCCTCCTGCCACCCCTCACTGGGGATATGCCCGCAACCAAGGTACATGCCCCTGACCGGAATCAAACCCAGGACCCTTCACTCTGCAGGCTGACGCTCTATCCACTGAGCCAAACCATTTATGGCTGCTTACAACTTTTAACCCTCACCACTCCCTCTTCCCTCCTGCTCCACACCTGGACAAGCTGATACGAAAGTCTGGGAGTTCTCTCCTTTGGCTGTGTAGTCCATTCAAATCATAGAAGCTGCTGCCTACAAAGGGGAACCCTTACCCTGAGCCATCCCCCCACCACCACCCTACCCCACCCCCCACCCCCGTTAACTACAACTGCAACTTTCACATGCTTCTGGTAGAAACGGAAAAGATACAATCACTTTGAAAAAAGAACTTGGTAGTTTCTTGAAAAGGTATGAACATGAAAGTCTACAGCAGCCTTCTTCCTAACAACCAAAAACAAATAAACATGAACTTCTATTGAGAAGTGAACGGATGGACAAGTTATTTTCCATGTATTCAATGGAATACTGGAAGTCAGACCTTGGGACTCCAGAGGGCAAACTGTGATGATTCCATGACCCAATTTATTTACTTTTTTAGTAAGCAGCTATTTTTCTGTGTGCTGTTATGATGGCCCTTCTTCTAACTACCAAGAAAGGCCAGTTGAATTTAGGAAGGCTACAGGACACTGGTTTGGAACCAGAGGCCCTGTGTGTCATTCCCACCTCTGCCACTTATAAACTCCGTAACTGGGGTATTTGCTTCCTTCCACTAAGCCACAGGTGGCTCAATTAAGAAAATGGGTAAGGGGGTTACAAGTTCTACCTCCTAAGATGTCACAAGGACTGAGATGCCACCCCTGGATGTGCCCAGCACATGGCCTGTCATATAGCAGGTGCTCAGTAAATACTAGGTTGTAACAGAGGACAAAAACACGCCCTGCATCTCAAGTTCTACTAAAGCTTTGATAGCTAAGACATCTTTTTAACATGCTCCACCATCTATCTAATTTTATAGTTTGCTTAACTAATTTTATAGTTTGTTAGCAATGTTAGTACTTTTTAATGTCTTCCTCTTCCCTGTAATTAGTTGGGTGATTAGAAAAAGTATACCTCTCACTGAGAAATTTGGTTTTACAACCTAATTCACTGATCAGAGGAGCTGAGAGACAGCTGAGCATTTCATTAATGCAAGTACCACCTACCTTGCAGGGCAGGATAAGGACGACTCATGGGCACCTGAGAAGGGCTTCCGGGAACTCTGTGTGGACTCTTGGGTGAGGTAAGCTGAGTCTTGTAAATAAGATAATGAGCTCCAAATAAGAATTTCCCAAATCTCTCTATCCCAGCATCCCACAGAATATTCCATAAAAACCACATCTCAAGGAAAGACCTCAGGTAGAGAGAGGAGGAGGCTGTGATTAAACAACCTTAGGGAAGCATGGATACCCACACTCTCCACACCTTAGAAAGTCTCAATGTATTTTAATTAATAATGATCCCCAAACTCCTGCTATGAACCATATATATTTAAATTTAAAAGAATCCAGGTTCAGCTGGTGAGGTTCATTGGTTGAGCTTTGACCTATGAACCAGGAGGTCATGATTCAATTCCCGATCAGGGCATATGCCCGAGTTGTGGGCTCTATCCTCAGTGTGGGGGGTGCAGGAGGCAGTTGATCAATGATTCTTTCTCATTATTGATGCTTCTTTCTCTCTCTCTCTCTGTCTCTCTGAAATCAATAAAAATATTTTTTAAAAATAAATAAGAATCAACAAGCTTATGTAAAGTCAAAACTATTTTTTGAATAACATTCATAAATATGTAAGTAAGTTACATTGAATAGAAAATATTTGGAAATTTTCTGAACCATACAAATAATACTGTACAAAAAAAGTAATCTAGAACCCAGCAAACAATGAGTACCTTGCCATCAACATTCACACCCACTTGCTTCTATGTGTCCATATAGGCATCATAATTTTTAAATTTCACATTACAGACTTTTTAAAGCATCATTAAAAATGCATAATTTAAAGCCCAACTGAAGTTCAAGTAATAGTGTGTTGCTTCACATCTAAAGCTTGACTTATGGAACCTGAATTTTCTAGAAACCATAGCCCTATCTCCCCATCTCTCTCTGCACAAGGATGAGCAATGATTAAGATAGCCAGATTAAGCTAATAATAAGACATGATACCCAGTTAAATTTTAATCTAATCTAATAAAAGAGTAATATTGAAATTGACCGTTTCTCCTGGATGCCTAAACCATGCCCACCAGCCAATCAGAGTGGCTTTATGCAAATTAACCCACCCAAGATGGAGGCCAGCAGTCACAGAGCTAGAGCAGACAGGAGGCTTCCATTGCACCAGAAGTAAACTGTCTGCCTAGTTCCAGCTGGGCCTCTCTCTGCTCAAGGCAACATAGTTGCAATTATAGAAGCCATGGAGCTGAAGTAAACAGGAGGCTTCCATTGCACCAGCGATAGAGGAAACTTCCTGCCTAGGCCGGCTGGGCCTCTACTAAGGCACATTCTTTCAATTAAAGAATCCACAGAGCTGAAGCCAACAGGAGGCTTCATTACCTGCCTACGCCTTGGCTTAAAGCAACAGTGTATCAATTATAAAAGATAAATAAACCCCAGAAATCTGCTTCCAGCCAGCCTTGCTGGGATGTTGGATCAATGGGAGCTGTGGGCAGCCTGAAAATGGCCCTCAACCCTGCACCCAGGCTGCCCAGGCACCCCAGTAGGGACTCAAACCCTGAAGGGGCTGTGGGCAGCCTGAAAACAGCCCTCAGCCCCTCACCCAGGCTGGCCAGGCATGCCAGCAGGTGGACATCCTCCGAGGGGTCCCAGACTGCGAGAGGGCACAGGCCGGGCTGAGCAACCTCCTTAGTGCACAAATTTTTGTGCATTGAGCCCCTAATTTCAAATAAACTGCAAATATATTAGTTCCATATCTTGCATGGAACATAATTATACTTATACTAAAAAGCTACACATAACTAATCTGAAATTCAGATTTAACAAGAATCCTGTATTTTACCCGAACATATGAGGGATCCATGTGGTGACAATTTTCCTGAGGGAGGCAAAAAATGTGACAATATATAAACCTAAATCAGAAACAGAAATATACCTTTACATTTATGTCTACTATAGCAATATAGATCATATAAAAGAAAGTTATTTTCCTAATGACCTTTTAAACTGTAAACAAAAGTATATTCTTACAGCAAAGGGGAAGAAGTCACTTTTCACATAAACATCTTGCCTTTCGAAATCTGATTGGGAAAGTAATTGGTAGTTCACTGTACCATGCCTCCCCTCAGCATTTAGATATTGGTAATACCAGTCATATCCCTTAAACTGATTTATTAAGAAACACAAAATGAAAAAAGAAACCTAAACAAATTAAATGGATCTATTCTTTCCCTGCACAATGGATTTCAGTTTTGCCCCAAGGAGGTATTATATTTCATCATTATTAGATATGTCAGCAATATTTTCCCTGTGAAAAGCACAAATTTTCCTTCTATTTTCAGTCTTACTCAAAACCCCTTATTGCATATGTTATGAGTCACAGGAGGTCTTAATTGGTGCTTTTCAGTATTACAAATTCTGAAATTCAAGGTAGCACTTTGCTAAGTGTATTTTATACATATAGAGTTGTTAAGCATTTAGAGAGAGAGAGAGAGAAAGAGAGAGAGAGAGAGAGAGAGAGAGAGAGAGAGAGAGAGGGAGAGAGAGACGGGGAGAGACATTCCTGGGATGATTTTTCTCTTGTGTAACCTTCAGAAGTAGAAATAGAGCTTATCAAGGGAACTAGACAAGTTCCTGTTCTTATTGTCTTCACTAGAGACCCGGTGCATATAATTTGTGCACAGATAGGGTCCCTAGGCAACCAGGGCCGACCTGTGGGGTGACCAGTGGGGTGATTGGGGGGCCCCCACTGGCACCCGCCTTGGCCAGCATGGCACTGCCTGTTCACCAGCCCTGCCCCCCACCGCCACTTATTGCCTCCCTCTGCAGGGTGAACCGGTGGGGTGACTGGGGAGAGGGTCCCCACTGGCACCCACCTTGGCTCCTGCATTGAGCAGCATCTGCCCCCTGGTGGTAAGTACACATCATAGTGACTGGTTGTTCCACCAGTTGTTTTGCTGTTTTGTTGATTTGCATATTAGGTTTTTACTATATAGGATGCTTTTTTCTTTCACCTTAAGTAGCATAATCTACAAGCTACCCTATCATTCTCTCTCCCTTCTTTCTTTAATACTAGGGGCCCGGTGCACAAAAATTTGTGCACTCAGGGTGGAGGGAGTCCCTCAGCCCGGCCTGTGCCCTCTCACAGTC
>PVJC01038554.1:0-16703 GCA_004026665.1 Murina feae | reverse complement strand
AGTTCATCACCACCCAACCAGTATTATATGAAATGCTGAAAGGTATCCTTTGAGAATGAGGAAGAAGAAAAAGGAAAGTAAAAATTATGAACAACAAATATATGTCAACGAGTGAATCTAAGAATCAAGTGAATAAAAAATCTGATGAACAGAATAAACTGGTGAATAGAATAGAATCAGAGGCATAGAATGGAGTGGATGGATAATTTTCGGGGGTTAAGGGTGTTGGGGGTGTGTGAAGAGAATGGACAATAATCGTACACCTATGGATGAGGACAGTGGGGGGCAAGGACAGAAGTTGGGGTGGGAAATGGGAGGAGGGGAGCTATGGGGGAAAAAAGAGGAACAATTGTAATAATCTGAACAATAAAGATAAATTAAAAAAAAAAAAAGAAGAATCTCCTGGGAAACTTTTAAATACAGATTTGGGAGGCTCTTCTGAGTCCCACTGAATCAGAAGATGAGGTTGCAACCAAGGAATCTGTATTTTTATTGTTTCCCCTAGAGATTTTGATGTTCTCCCAAATGTGAGAACTAATGTGCTCTAGCATGGACCCAGTAGTTAAGGGGCGGCGAGGGGGGGGGGGCGGAGCAGAGAAATCCACCACCACTACCACCAAGTTCCCATTTGATTTTTTAAATCTGGTTTTCATGCAAGGTCCCTGGAGGCATCAGGGGAAGGTGCTGGCTGGAATCCATCAGGGAACCCTTCTGATGCAGTATCCCTGCTGCTGTACTGATGGGCAGGATCTGAGCTCTTTGCCTGCCCAGGCTGTGCTGTCTGTCCCTTGACTAATGGAAAAGAAATCTGGCTTGAACTTTTTGTGCTACTTGTGCTACAGTGGGGAGGTGGTGGGAGGTAAGTTGAGGTGGTGTAGTAATAAACATTGCATGCTTTATCAATGCAAAAATAAAAGCAGCAAGAAGACAAGAAAAAAATGGTGATTATTAAGTATTTGTCAGTTCAAAACGCATTCACATTAAAACACGCTGGCACATGCACAGTGTAGAAGAATCACCTGGAGAAATGTTTAAAACGGGGATTCCAGGGCCCCACCCTCAGAGATTTTCTTTGTAAAGTGGGACTCAAAAATTCTGAGCTGCTGGTCTGGTGACCACACTTGAGAGCAGGCAACCAAACATTAATGAAAGATTAATGTTGTGTAGTTCATTTGTTGATATTGCAATAGCAGACTCTCTGAATAATGAAAACATTTTAAGCCTGGACCATTAGCCTGTAGATTATAGCCCACACTCAGGATCAGTGTCCACATTACCACCATCTCAACTTGTTTTCATGATTACTGGAGGCCTGGTGCATGAATTTCATGCACTAGAGTGTGTGGGGGGGTGTCCCTCAGCCCAGCCTGCACCTTGTCCAATCTGGGACCCCTTGGGGGATATCTGAAACTGGCAGTCGGACATCCCTCTCACAGTCTGGGACTGCTGGCTCCCAACCACTTGCCTGCCTGATTGCCCTAACTGCTTCTGCCTGCCAGCCTGATCACCCTCTAACCACTCCCCTGCTAGCCTGATCGACACCTAACTGTTCCCCTGCTGGCCTGGTCCCTCCCAACTGCCCTTCCCTGCCAGCCTGGTTGTCCCTAACTGCCTTCCCCTGCTGGCCTAATCGCCCACAACTGCCCTCCCCTGCCGGTCATCTTGTGGCTGTGGGCACTGCCATCTTTGAGGGCATGATAGTCAATTAGCATATTCCCTCCTTATTGGCTGTGGGTGCCACCATCTTTGCAGCCAGCTGCACAGTCGTTTGGTTATCCCTCACTAGCCTCCCTGCTGGCCTGGTTGCCCCATGCAGCCTGTTTGGTTGTGATGGTCACTTAGGCATATATATATATAAATAGATATAGATATCGATATCGATATAGATATAGATATAGATATAGATACAGATATAGATATATGTATATAGATAACAAAAGCGCATGATCTCTTAGCTAAGGCTGCATTTCTTAGGTCACCACATCAGAATTACCTGGGATTAAGGTTTAAACACTATAGCTGCCTAATCCCTTGAGATTCTAATTTGGCAGGTCTGTGTGGGGCCCAAGAATGTGTAGTTTTCATAATCAGAAGATTCTTAGATATACTGAAGTTTGAGTGACATTGAGCTAGGGTTTAGAAATCAATTCTGCATTTTATCAGTCACATAGTCAAGGTTAAAAACACTGTTAGATTGTTTACAGCAGCATTTGTTCCCTTTGGTTTAAATGCAGCTTTCAAGTCTGAAGTTACCAGGACCTCACTCTGCAGTGGAGATGTAATTTTAATGGATTGGGAGAGTTCTATTGGAATAATTACCTCCTCCCTTTTTAATATAAGCTTATGCAGTTCATTGAAAGATACATCTTAAGACAAGCCAAAACAAAAGTTATGTTCCTTGTCCAGGTAAATTCCGTTGGTATGTGACATTTATTAGAGATTTTTGGAGTTAATTCAAGGAGGCTTTGTGGTTTTAAACTGCACCAGTGGTTTAGGATGGCCTTAGGTAGAAATATGTTTGTTTTTGGACTCTGTGTGCATATTTAAAAAAATTGGTAAATGCTTTCATATGAGAAGGGGTGGTCTGGGCTGAGGGACTCATCTATTAGTAAAGGAGAGTCAATTGCATTGACCAACAAATAGGTCGTATACTCTGTGCTCCATGCCTGGTCTGCAGGGGATTGGGCTGAAGTCAGCAGTCCGACATCCCCCGAGGGCACTCTGCAAAGTTGCTTTCGCTCAGCAGCTCCTGTGTTGAGCATCTGTCCACTGGTGGTCAGTGTGCGTCCTGGTCAGCTAGCTGGCTGGTTGCTTAGCCTTTTATATACATAAATAGATTCTTGAAAAGTTAGAGATAAATAACTTTTAACACTGTAGCAGGAACTGTATGTGTTTGTCTAAATTGATAGACCTATACACTTAAAAGAATGAAATTTACCCTACATAATAATGCTTCAATAACTGACAGAAAATATCAGGGGGATATGTCACTTTAGCCATTCTTTTTGTGAATTCATTTGCTAAGTGAATATTCCTTTTGTGATGCAAATGTTCCATACTTGTTTGAACACTGTTCTGTGTGCTTTATTTCTATTTATGCTTAGTGGGGTGGGAGGAGTGGAATTGGCACAGGGCTACTGAGGGATGGAATTGGCCTCTCATTCATTCCTCTGGCTTGCTTATTTCTCAGCACCACATCTGGTATATGGTGGGAGTCCGCAAAGGTTTGGGGATGAATTAAACCATCATGTCGTGGAGAAACTGAGATGCAGAGAGACCAAGTGGCTTGTTCAGATGTGAGGGCAGCATGGCCAGAAGTGGGAAAAGAATCCTCAGGCCTCTGGCTCCCAGGCCAGTGCCCTTTCACCTTCCTTCTCCAACTTATGCCTTGCAAATTCATACTTTATCAGTTGGGGTCGTACACCAGCGTTCATCTGTATGCTTGTGGTTCTGGAGGAGACCTCGCTTTGGAGTCATGCACCAACTTGGCAAATCGTTTCCTGAGTGTCTGCGAGGTGCATGGTGGATGCAGCCTGTAACTAAGCAGACCCGAGCCCTGCCCTCATGGGAAGCACAGTCTGGGAGGATATCCATGGGCAGGAAGCAGTAAAACAAACCAGAAGAAGGATGAGTGTTGCAAAGGGACACATACAGGAGACTGTCCATTTACATGTGACCTTGGGGGAGTTGCCTAACCTCTATAAGCCTCAGTGCACTCATCAGTAAAATGACACATAATCTTCATGTTGTGAAGTTGTTACAAGGACTCAATGAAAAGATGCCTATATAGAAAGACGGTGCCTACTTCTGGGCACATGGCAATTAGCTGTAATTTGTTGGAGAGGATGACTGCTGCTTTGACCCTTGTAGACAACCTCAGGATGGGAGTTTGTTATGTTTATTTTTCCTTCTGTGTTTTGGATCGACTTCAGAACACTGGGGAGCTGTATTGAAGGGCTGTGCTGGTTGGTTTTGCTCATGGACTAATGAGGTTAAGGCAGGAGCAGAGCTTTCCAGCCAGGGAGCTGGGTTATGGTTACAGGTGTGCGGAGACAGCTATGCCCCCAGTCCAGCTCAGTCCTCAGGGCTGCCAGAGCTTAAGCCCTACGGAGATGATTATTTCCCAGGCGTGCCAGGGCGTGGGAAAGTTTTGGAGAAAGTTCAGCTCTCTAAATGTGCTCTACAGGGTGTCCAGAGGCAGGAGTTAGGTTACTAGATTTTAAGTTCGCTGAAGAGAACAATGGAAAGGAAGCAAGGGCACCCACGGGCTTGTGGGAGTTTTAAATGAGAGACGCAGAGGACAAGACCAGAATTCCCCAAATTCCCTGATGATAATACCTACTTGAGTACTTGTTCAATTACCAGCTCACCAGGCCTGCCCTGGCCTGGCTTGGGGCCTTGGAGTCAGTTGCCATTCACAGTTGGTCCATGGACCAGCAGCAACATCAGCATTAGCACCACCTGGGGAGCGTGTTGGAAATCTCTGGCTCTACCCAGAATGACAGACTCAGAATCAGGATGTTTAATTAGATCCTGAGGCGAATGTGCATGCAGGGACCCCTGGCAACATTTTCACCAGTTAGTTGCCACGTGTCCAAGATGGAAACCATCCCTTCACGCCACGCTATTTTGAATTTAATTTAAAAAATCCGCCGCTTGCCTCTGTAGACGCTTATGGGGTACTAAAGGTTAAACTGGGGAGGTGGTGGTGACAGGTCTGATGACCTCTTTGGCGGGACAGAAAGAGTCAGTAGGCCAGGGATTTGACCTCAGGTTCCTGAAGTTCTGACTCCGAATTGGGTGCTTGTCCCACATCCTCTTGACTAGTTCTTACTGACTTGGGGGTCTGTTGCCATCTGATGTCAGAGGTCGTCACCATTCTGTTCATGCTGTACCTGGGAAGAATGATGCCTGGGGACAGGAGGGTACTGCTGGGATCACCCCAGTGGTGGTCCATAAATCTTGGCCTCTACTAACCCTGTGACGAGATCCTCTCACTGTCCCTGGGAGAAGGCTTAGGTCCGAATGTAGGATTTGGCGAGGTTGAGTTCTTGGAGGCCTGTGGCAGTTTGCATCATACCATCGATGGGTCCCTGGAAAGGTTGTTTTATTTCCATCCAACGACAGGATCACATGGAGTGCAATTTTTCTGATGCTCTTGCAGACTTTTAAATCCTCCTTCTCCAACCACAGTGTCAGAGAAAATACCCTGCGAGGCACTTGCCAAATGGCTTGAAATAAGTGCCCATGCACATTTCTGAAAGACAATTAGAAGCTTATTTGAGGAACTAAAGGCCTGCTGTGCTAGACATTAGTCGGGGAGAGTTCAGTGCCAATCTGTGAAACTCCCGGGGGCACTTTTTCATCACAGCCCCTGCTCAGAGGAGCTATACTGGGGAAGAGGAGAGACAGCCAAGCTTGGGAGAGTGGAGGATGGGAGGCGGAAAAGGGAGCAATGTGCCCCAGAGAAAAAGTAATAATGGCCCTGTCTCTTCCCAGGAGAACTGGAATCTTGCAGATAAAATCAGGTGGAAAAGGAAAGGTCATTATAAATTCATCAACACGTGCATCATATTACTAGTTAGCTCTGGTGTTGTGGCTGGGAAATCTCTTTAGGAAACTGAGCTCTAGAGACTTCAAGGACTCTGCCCAAGGTCACACACTGGGCTAGTGGCAAAGCCTGGGTCAGGATTCAAGGACCTTGGTTCACCCAGTGCTCTGTCCCTCTGCTCTGCTGCCTTCCCTCTGGGGAGGAAGATGCTGAGATGTGAAACTTTACAATGATTGGATCCAGATGTGCTGGCTTTAAATCTAACACAGTGCGGTGTTTTGTTTTTTTTTTTTTATGAAATAGAATATTTTAATGTGCTAGTTGCATTTGCTAGTCTTTTTATCCCTTGTGTACGAGGGATAAAAGTCGGGGAAGAAAAATCACAAGCCAGTAAATATCTCTGTTGAAAGGGATGCTACACTAGGCTGTTTCTCTCTGCCCGGGGCACCAGCTTGAGTGACGTACAGCACACTGGACAGGGGAGAGCTCTGCACTGCACGTGGGCGGAACGTTTGTCTTCAGAGTCAGGGTGTGGGTTCATATGCTCTTGCCAAGATCTGCAGGGAAATGCGCATTCAGTTCTTTAAATTAAATTTTACAACGATTCTTTTAGTCTAAGTAGGGGATCCTAAAGGGCTCCAGTGCAGAGACGTGCGGAGAATGTAGCTGTTTCTGTGATGACAAATTGCTCGTGTGGAAAATCTAAAGCCTGTAATGTTGATGCCACAGAGTTTAACCATAGAGTATGCATTGCTCTGGTTAAAAATGGTTGAGTGTGTGTGCCCATTTCATGTTGTCCACTGGATTGAACTTTAAGGGTAGCCAACCCCTCCTTTCGTCCAGGGGTCGAGGGATATGTGGTTAAGTGATTGGCACATCTGGCTGCAGGGGTCACAGGAGATGCTTTGGGGAAGTTGAGCTTGAGCTGGAGGTCAAGTGCACTGAATTTTGGTGTCCTTCCATGTGTTGTTGGCTGCATCACTGCATCAGCCAGGCCATTACAGTGTCTCAATCTTATGTCATATTGGGTGAAGCCTTAACCAAACATACCTAATTTGTTGAGAAATTAAATTGTTTAGATTATAATAGCAGCAAGTAGTCAGTGGTGCCAGAGATTTAATTTGCTTTGGAAGCTGGAGGGAGATCCCATGCTTTGAGTCCTGTGGTAGAAGACTAGCATTGTAGGAGAACTGGGTTTGAGAAACACTGGGCTTTAGCCTTCCTACTAGGTCAGTTCGATAAGAAGCCAGGGTCTGGCTATGTCCTTCAACTGGTGGCTGAGGTGCTGAGTTAAGCAGGTCTTCTCCCAGTGTGATCCTGGGACCAGCAGCCTCAGCGCCACCTGGGAATTTCTTAGAAAGGCAGAGTAGCCAGCCCAGCCCCCACCTACTGAATCATAACTCATGGGGTAGGGCTTAGGAACCTGAGTTTGAACAAGTTCTCTGGGGTATTCGGATGCATACGAAGGCTGAGAACCACTGCTATGTGGCCCTTAGCAGCATAAGCTGTTTGGATGTGCTGTTGTCTGGTGGGTCCTTTTCTAGAGCATTTCATGTTCAGCTGGTATCTTGTTCTGGCACCCCAGGCCAAGTCACTGGGGTAAATACAGTTAGATTTCCATTAGTGCTCAGTACTATTCAATAACAGCCCCATAGTCTAGATCAGTGGTTCTCAACCTGTGGGTCGCGACCCCTTTGGCGGTCAAACGACCCTTTCACAGGGGTCGCCTAAGACCATCCTGCATATCAGATATTTACATTACGATTCATAACAGTAGCAACATTACTGTTATGAAGTAGCAACGAAAATAATTTTATGGTTGGGTCACAACATGAGGAACTGTATTTAAAGGGCCAGAAGGTTGAGAACCACTGGTCTAGATGGACAGGTCAGTCCAGCTCGCCCCTGACTGGGCCCTGCAAAAAGCATGCCCTGGTTTGTGACTTGAGAAGGAGTCAGTTCAAGAACATTTCCTCTCAAGGATGCCTTTAACAATCACGTGCCAGTCAGGGATAGACACAGATGGACAGATTGAAGGAGGAGAGGGAGAGAGAGGCTTCAGAACTGGCTGAGGGCCTTGCAAAGAGACAGGTTTCCGCTGAGGAAATATCACAGGGAGCTGAGGCATGGGTGTTTTCCACCCGTGTTTCTGCAATAATGTTTGATGAGCATTCTTCTCTTGAAACGCCTTTTTCATTTTAACAGTTGAAATAGAGCTCTCTGTTTGCGAAACATTTCCTTGTGGAACAAATGTTTCCAATGGAAACAAACTTGAGTATTGAGATAGTATTGATTTTGACTTTGAGGGAAAAGAGTTAAAGGTTTCCATTCATTCAGGCCTTGCCCTGTGCTGGGGAACATACTGAACACAATGAAATCAGATTCTGGCACTGATAGGGGTCACCCAGAGAAAGGCTGTCCTGGCAGAGGGCACGGTGTGTCCTAAGGGCTGGACTCGCCAGGAGTGGTTGCCTTGCTGGAATCTGTGGTTCTTGGTGTGTGTGTGAGCTGATTTAAGAGACTGTCCCTAAGTGGTGTTCAGAAGATCAAGTCCCACTATAGTTTTAGGATCTCTGAGCTAGTCATGGGGTGCCTCTCTCCATCCATAGGGTAAATTACATAATAAAACCATGGTTGCGCCCCATTTTAGTGGAAGATGGCTTAGAAATGACTTCAAGGAGGTCACGGCTAGGTGAAGATTGAGGTGGAGATTCTGTGAGGAGTGTTAGGGAGATATAATTAACAGCAAAATCTCCTCCCAACTCAGCACACCTCTCCACAAAGGTAGAAGAGAAAGAAAACCAATTTTATTTTGAATAAGTATTAAACCAGAATGGGATGCATAGCACAGCCACTGCAAGGCTTGCCATGCTGGAGATTGCAAAGGCAGACAGAATCTTACTCTTTAAATGGGTACAATGAGCCATAGTCATGGCCTCAAGATAAAAATTGTTTACTTTATCATCCTTTACTACTGGAGGTAGGCTTATAATTTGGAGTCCAATGGAAGGCTGCAGTTAGGCTCACATCCTGCCAGGAAATGGGGAGACAGAGCATTATCTTCCTCGATGATTACATTTCAAAGAGGCGACTCCTTTAGCAGCGGCTGACCTTACAGGAGCAGCCCTGCCCTGGTGTGGGTGGCTTAAGTGTCCTGGAATCAGAGCTTGCCCTTAGCTTGTAGGGACTCCTAGGGAAAGGGCTCTGTGTCCCTGCCCATGTGGACAGGACACATATCTGTATGGCTGCAAGATCCTCATCGGAAAAAAGGTGTTGGACTAGAGCTCCGCCCTGTAGGTCTGCTCTCATAGCCCTTTCCTTAAGCTGCCATTTCTTTTCTTTTCACACCCAGCACACCTTGGCCAGGCACTGGTTGAGCTTGGCTCAGAAATCTAAGCAATTCATACATACGCAGATCTTCGAATTACAAACCAGTTTTTGGATTCAAGCTGGGAAGTGCCTTGGAGATGGCATCAGGTCTAGGGGCACCAGCTGGCAGGGCCACCTCCTTCTCCCCCAAGCCAGGAAGGTCTCAGAGGACAAGTCTGCATCTAACAGTTACTCTCTGATCTTGCTCTTAATACCTGGCTGGCCCTAATTAAGATCACCTAATTTATCTCTTTTCCTCCCAATTTACCGCCTTCAACACCTTTGTCTCTGCTCTCTCTTCCAGTCAGAATCAGAAAAAATCTTTATGTTTCTAGTGCCTGAAGCTTAGAACATGACTTTTCTGGGGCCTTATGAAGGACTCTTCAAAGCACCTGTGAGCTAAATGACAGTGTCCATATGCAGAAATTCCCTGGGGTGTTGCTTCAGTTCATTGGTCACTTTTCAATGACTGGATCTGAAAATTGTCTTTTCCGCCTGATTCAGTCCTGCACGCAGCGCAGTGCTTGGTCCACAGGAGGTGCTCTGGGAATCTGTTTCCACTCCCCTTTCCTGGCTGTACCTGTAGACTCCCACTCATCCTTCGGAGAGGACGGGACAGTGTACACCGTTCTATTACCAAAGGGCCTTCAGCCGTTCACAACAAAGATCCTTTATGCTGTTGTCGTTCGGGACCCTCAAAGCTCCTGATGACTAAGAGAAGAAGATATTTGGGAGGGAGATTTGGAAAGAAGACACCTTAGACCTACCCGATATGATCACAGTAGACACTGGTCTCCAATGGCCATTGAACAGTGGAAATGTGGCTAGTGAGACTGAGAAACAGAATTTCTGATTTTATTTAATTCATTTGAGTTTAAAAACCGGTTCTCAATTTGATTATTGGAACACTCTTAAGTGCATTTGGAATAATTTGGATATATGAATCAGCTTTTTTTAAGCTGTAAATATTATGAAATTGAAATGTAGATCAAACATTTCCAATGAAGAATTAGCATCCAAATTGAGATTTGTGCTGTAAATGTAAAATGCACACCAGATTTCAAATATTTGGCATAAAAAAGAATGTAAAATATCTCATTAATGATTTTTATATTGATTAGATGTTGAAATGATAATATTTTGGATACATTGGATTAAATTAAAATTTAGTGAAAGCAAGTTCACTTTTTTTTGCTTTTTAAAATGTAGCTACTAGAAACTTTAAAATAATATTTGATTCACATTATATTTCTATTATATTTCTACTGCCTTAGACCTTGGTGTATCTGAAACTGGCTTGAAGGTCACAAGGAAGTTGCTAATGCCAGGAGTTCCTGGAGAGAGTGATGCTTCTGGAGTGTTTCTCAGTGGCCGGCAAACCTTTGGCACACCTTCCTGATCTTAATATGGTGTCCTCCTGGGGGCAAGTGGGAGAGAGAGCGCATCCTTTTCCCTAAAGGCTGCTCTGCTCCAGGAGGAAGCCTGAATTCTCACCTACAACCGCTCTACTTCCCAAAAGACAGGGTTTTACCAGTGATTTTTTTGTCAGGTGCCCAGTTGAAGAAGAGTAAAACCAATGAGCATTATAACACTGGGAAATTCAAAGCATCGACTCTCTGTATAGCAGACAGCCGGAAAGCCACATAGTCCAGAGTTCGATGCATTCACTGGGAAGTCATGGGCCAGGGGAGGTACCTGCCAACTAGTTGAATTGTAGAAAAAATTTTTTAAATGCTTATTTTTAAAAGGTAATGAACTTTGAGATGAATAAATATTTTCAATAGAATTTAATGTCACTTTGGATGGTAATGATTAACCAGTCTTGACGTTAAAAATTAGTTGCTTGTGTGTTAATGACCGATTGAGAAAGCATCCTTTGAGCATCCCTGTGTGTGGAATATCCTGTTGGTGTTTTCAGAGCATCGAAAAAGGTGTAAAGTGCCATCTTGCTGTTTGGGGAGGTTAACATATCTATGCCTATATCTGCATATCAAGAAAGATAACATAAGCTTGTGTAGGAAACAAAATGAGTGTTTTAGAGGTTTAGAAGAAGGAGTGATTAGGGTGGTCGGGGAAGGTTTGCAAACTCATTCTGTGTGCCAGACTTGCCTATCAGGGGGACCTCAAAATAGAGTCCAGGCATCACCTGCACCAAGGGGAATCACCTGAGGTGATTGTTTAAAGTCCAGATGCCTGGGGTGGAGGTGAGGCCTGGGAAGTGATTTTACAAACTTCCCCACTCCTCAAATGGACTCACTAGTGGGCGCATGACTTCAGATTGTTCCTTGTTCAGAAGATTGAAAGCAGTTAGTTGTTAATGTAAAATTTGTTTTCAGTGTATTAAGTAATTGTCTGCACTCGAATTATCTGAGCAGTAGGTAGTTTCCTCCACAGCTTTCCAGAGCATCATAACCAGAGCGGGAGGAGCCCTGGCTCCAGTGGAATTCATCCTCTTAAAGAGCTGTTGTTTCCCTCTCACTATGTGTGCCAGTGGTCCTAGTCCTGTCCCCTGGCACTCAGCAGCCCCGTAGCCCTGCCTTCCACAGGAAAGCCCCACACCCCACTCTCATCCTTCATGACATCTTTTCTCCAGGCTAAAGTCACTTTTATTCAACCCACCTTCAACTATGCTTCAAGTATGTGGCTTCTGGATTTGTTTTTACCTGCTCTTTCAACTTCGGTTCTCAACCTAGCTATCGAAGCTTGTCAGCTGGCAGGGCCTGGACCATCTCCAGAGATCAATTGAGAGGGTCTCCAGTGGAGTGTGGGCACTAATATCAGATGACTGCCCAATCAGTCCGATAAGCCCACAAACAGCTGCCCTCAGAGGCTTCCGACATGGTCTGCCCAGTGCAGCAGTGTGGGCCAGGCTTCTCCCACAAGGCGAGGCTGTCCCGATGAAGCCGAGGGTCACATTCGCTCTTAGAAAGTCATTGACGGGTATAGCCTATGCCCCCATGTCTCCTGCCCCTAGCCCTGTGCCTGACCTACAGGTGCTCTGCAAATATGCCATGAATGAATGCATGGCCTCTGAACCCGCAAATATTTTCCATATGAAGTGTCAGTAAAATCAGGGTCTCCTCATCGCTATGGATGAAACTGATTTTTAAGACATCCAATATAGGGCTTTAAAGCACTCTTACTAGGTAACATTCTCTCTGGGCCACAGCGACCTTTAAGTCCATTGTAACTAGATGTTATTTGAGTAGCAGAACGGTTAGAAGCACAGACTTCGAGCCCCACTACCTGGATTTGAATCCTGGTTCTGATACTAGTTGCTGTGAGGCATTGGATAAATTCTTAACTGTCCAAGCCTCACTTTCCTCACCTCGAAATGGGCATAAGAACAGCAATGGCCTCATTCCTGTGGAAGGCCTGTCTGTGTTGCTGCTGAATGCCAGTGGTTTGGTGGGGTTACATGAAATGATGCATAAAGGGCACTCAGCACTAGGCACGGCACTGAGTGAGTGCTCACTGACTATTTCTCTTCGGCCTAAAGATGCTAGTGACAGGATGGTTGAGGGAGCTCGCTTATGTTGTGATTTGCGGCGCCCCCACTCCTCTACTCATGGCCATGGGCTGGGCTTCTCTGGGGGAGCCGGGAATTGTGGTGACTGTCGGAAGGAAAGATGGATGGAAGGCTCAGTGGTGAAGGCCTCAGACAGACTTCATTTTATCTTTCCTGAGTGAAGTCTGCAGGGTGTAGGAGGAATGGATGCTGGTGCTGGCAGAAGACCAGCCGCATCGTTGTCTCGGTCTATCCCTGAGCTCCTCTAGCTGCATAGCTGGCTTTCTCCTGGGGACAGTTGACTAGACAGTCTCACTTGTGACTGCTCATTGGGCCACCTGGGAGCTGTTAAACCACATGGTGCCCAGTCACACCTGAGATTAGTTTAATCTGAACCACCAGGGCTGTGGCCCAGGCATCGCTATGTGTCTTAAAAGATCCCCAGGTGATTTTCATGTGCAGCCAGGTACCCTGGGGCCGGCTGCGTGCTGCTGACCTGCTGTACACTCAGTGTGCTCTGAGCTCTCTGCCTGAGGTGTGTGCTTCCTGAGCGGTCTGGTAAGGCCCCTTCCCTCTCGGGGACCCTCGGCCTCCCTTCACAGTGGAGGTGAATGGCATTGACTTTAGTGGGATTCAGTCACAAGACAAACCCTTCTTGGCATCCCAGAGGCTGGGTGGATTTTTATGAGAGAGTGTTGGGTTTCCCAAGGGACGTTCCCAAGAGGACTAGGAGAGACTAGTGCGCATTGTCTCAATCTGTTAACACAGTGGGTCAGGGAGCAAATCTTCCTGTTTTGGTGTTTGTCTCTTGCAGAAAGAAGAACGTACTCCTGCTTTGGTGTGTAGGGTGTGTGAAAGCTTTTGCATAGGGTATGTCTTTCTTGGGTTTAATTAAACCTCATGGAAGTGCCAGTTCACTAGAGTGTGCATCTCAGCCTGCCTGCCTTTCTCTTTCAGGACCCCCTTGGTGCGTAACTTTTCTCTGGTTGCTTTTAGTAATTGTAGCTGCAGTTAACTGGCCACCATTGTTTTTGGGGAGAACTTACTCATTGCCCCATGTATAATGAGTCGTTGTTCGCAGGGAGCCTCTAGCCCAGACTTGTGTTAGACCTGTTGGGAGGCAAAGAACCACCAGCTTTCTGCTCGTGGCCTTCAGTTTCTCTCGGGGGCCCTCGTGACCAGTTAACTGTTTCTTTATTGGGTGAGAATGGGGGGAGTTTGTTGTGGGGACTTGCCTTTCTATAGTGAATGGAGGCATCTGCTGAAACATGACCCAGTCAGTCCATTTCCATGGAAGCATGTGCCCCGGGGCCCTGCCTGGTGAAGCCCCTGGAGGAGTCTATGGTCTGGTGTCCCAGAAGCATGACTTATGTGGCGCTGCTGTATCATAGCTTAAAGTAGGGGAAAGGTACAACCTGAACGTTCCCCCTTGCCCCCCTTCCCCATTTCATTTACTATCTTAACAAACTCCATTAGGTTCTGTACCAGACACCTGGGGAGACAGAGGAACCAGCTGTTGCTGACTTCCTGGAGCCTCGGACCTCAGTGCCTTGGCTCTGACGGTGCGGGTGGTGGGCAGGGTCTGGGAGAGGGAGCTTCGCCTGCTGTGGGCAGGGGTTGGGATGGGAGGAGGAGAGGAATGTGGACAAGAGTTTTTCAGACCTGGATACCTCTGGGCTGGTGAATTCTTTCTGTGATAATGAGGACTAAGCCTCACATGAGGACATTTGCCTAAACTCGATCCTGGTCGCATCACTGGCCTCACTGGAAGGGGAATGCTGGGAAACGGGTCATTCAGCCCTGTCTTTCTTCTGTGGTTTTTAGTTGGTCTGTAGCTTCATGGTTTGTTTTTCCCTTCAGCAAACATTTTTCCTGGAGGCCTTGACTTGTGGTGAGTGCTGGGACACAGACTGACCACAGAGCCAGCTCTCCAGGGGCTGAGAATGTGAAGCCTGCAGGGCCCAGTGTGGTCTGGGCATGTCTGGCTTAGCCATGTGCCTGGTAAAACCGCTGGATTCTTCCCCATCCCCAGCTACTAAGTCTGCACTTTCAAAGCCTCCCAGACACCGCCCCTGAGTTCCCAGCTTACCATGAAAGCTTGAAGAGCTGTGCCCAGAGGTGTTGGCTGCTACCACTTGGGCGAAAAAATGATGGGACCTGGGTTCATGGTGGCAAAAGGGCTGGAGAGAGGAGAGAGGGGCCGGTTGAGAGGGCTGTCTGAGGCAGCATGGTGTCCAGGAGGACCTGAGGCTGCTGGCTTGGGTGCTTCCATAGATATTATCAGTGATGGTGGCAGTTCTGTGCACGTTGATCTTGAGGTCTTTGCCTGGTCGCCTGCTGTTCTTGTGCACAGGCGTAAGGAATGATGGGTCTGAAGAGTTGGGCTGGGATAGTGTGTCTCCAGCGATGGGGGTTAATTTGTGGGACCTGGTCAGATTTATGGCTGAGTGGCATAAAAAGTTCTGTTTACATGGGGTTTCTTGCTTCCATGCTCCTTGGCTAAGCTTCTATATGTTGGCCTTGCTGTAGCCCCCATTCTGAGATACCCTCTACTTCCTGAGTGACTTGAGGTAAGTCCCCCAGGTGGGACTTACAGGGGGAGTAAGAGGCAGCTGAGGGGGGGCATAGGCAGGGTAAGAGATGGGCAGAACTTGATCATGTTTCGAATTGCCAGGTTGCAGGTGGGTGAGTTCAGCTGGCATTCCCACGCCCCTCCCTCTCTTTGCAGGCCCAGCCTGCCTGGTATCCCAGAGCTGCCTGTCCCACTGCTCATGCTGAGCCCGCCTCTGCCAGTGTTCTTACATTGGCTTACCCTAGGGTTTCTCAACCTTAGCACAACTAACGTTTCGGGCCGGGTAATTCTGGTTTGGGGAAGAGAGGCTGTCATCTGCATTATAGGATATTTAGTATCATCCATGGTCTCCGCTCACTAGATGCTAGTAGCACCCTCCTCCCCAGTGGGAACAATCAGAAGTGTCTCCAGACATTGCCAAATGGCCCATGCGGGGCAGAGTCACCCCAGTGGAGAACCATCGATTTGACGAACATTGACTAGTCCTTCTCCTCTTCTGGCATTGGGGGTAGAGTGGTGAACAAACCTCACCCTACTCACTTTCTAAGCGGAGACCGGAGCCTGTTCTGCAGAGACTGTCATAGGAGGTGAGGCTTAGACTTTCAGGAGTGACGTCATGGCTGGGGAGTCTTGGAATGAGATGCGGATCTGTCTGTCCAGGTGTTCCCCTTTCTTTCTCATCCTGGAATCATGTCATGGCATGCATGGAGTTGGAGCTGTGGAGCTTGGCTTTTCTTTGCCGCTGCGTATGCTAGCTGTTCAAAGGGGAACCTTTATGTTCCACTCACAAAACAAGTCTTGTTTGCAGTGTGGCCAAATTACAGTTTTGCACCAAATTTTGGGGGCTCTTTCCAGCAGAAACCGGCCCTCATTGCCCTCTTGTGCACAGTCTTTTTGTACCTTCAAGACCCTGCTGCCTACCCTGGCTATCCTGTTTCATTCCCCTCGTGACTGTCAGAGAGGAAGGACTCTGTCCTGCAGTTTGGGTCAGATCATCCCTCCTCTCTGGATAATGACCTTGGGATCCGGGTCCCTGCTGAGCCAAGCTCTGCCTCTGTGCCCACCCTCTGGCTCTTTCCTTTCCCTGTCACTCTGCCTGGTCAATCAGATCTCGGGGCTTTCAGGTGTCTTCCTTGGGCAGCCTCCCAGGCTCCCTGCCCCGTTAACCACACTCACTTTGCCCTTCAAATGCTGTTGTAATGGCCAATTCCTTAACCTGAAGCTCCTGAGGATTGTTACCAGGGATAGGCTTGGTGGTGAATGCTTGGAAGATGTCAGTAAGTTCTTGTGGAATGACTGACATGTATTATCCCCTCACTGCACCATGCGCTTACTTCTTGGAAGGAAGAATCCCTGGGGTTCATAGGTGTGGGAGACAGAATCCTCAGCCCCCTTTTTCTTGAACATTCACCCCCATCTCCTCTCCCCTTTTCCCCTGGCCCATTCTGATGGATTCTGGTTCCCCAGCCTCATTTTGCAGACTGTTCCCAAGAAAGGATGGGAGAATCTTTTATTTGTTAAACAAATAATCCTATATAATAAAGAGGGAATATGCAAATTGACCATCACTCCAGTCAATTTGCACCCACAGCTGAGGCTAAGTTCCCATAACGAGCCTTAAGGAGCAATCAGCAGGGACCTGAGGCCACAAGCCCACCCACCTCCTGCATGGGGCTTGACAGGGGACCTCAGGTCGTGCCTTC
>PVJC01038553.1:5532-16805 GCA_004026665.1 Murina feae | reverse complement strand
TATTAGATGCTACTATCATTTTCTTGACAACTGTAGCTTTATTCTGGTGATGGATCTCTGTATAATATTGCTAAGTTTATCGGCGGATCCTAGAAAATTCTTGAAAAACCTTAAAAGTGTAGTTCTGAACTCTATATCCAGTAGTTTGCTTTCCTCCGTTTCTGTCATTTGTGATCTGTTTCTTTGTCTCTGCATTTTGGCTGCATTGATGAAGTGGTTTCTGCACTAGGTGTCCTATAGGATCCAGTGATTCAGCCTCCCCAATCACCTGGGGTGGACACTCTTGTTGTACGCCTTTGAAGGCTGAGTGCACAGTCTTGTTGCAGTTATCACTGGGAGGTTATCACTGTGAGGAAATGACCTGCAGGCCTTTCTCCTCGTTGTTTGGGGTTTGGAACTTTTGGAGTTCTGTCCCATCTGCAGTCCCTCAGGCTATGCTGCAGGGAGGCGGGCGCACAGCCTGGGCGGGGTTGTAGGTGGGGTGGGGTGGGGTCTCAGAATCGCTGGGGTGGAGCAACCCACAATGGCTGCCCTTCCGCTGACTCGCAGCCTCTCCCAGACCTGGAGCTTCCAAGCCCTGGGGTCTGTGTGCCTCTGAGTCCCCGAATCTCTATGTCAGTGATCGCTGCAAACAGCTTTGCTAGAATGCCACTGGTCTTCCGCCCCATTGCCAGACAGCCCACACCATGTTCAGTGTGACCCCGGAGTTTATAATCTCCTTCCAAACCTCGGATCCAGGCATAGCCGCCACCCTTTCACCCGTGCCACCGCTTCTGTTCTGTGCCTCCATACCTTTCAGTTTTGGCACCAGGAGCTTCTACCCAGTCTCAATGCACTCCTTCTCCTGACTTCTAGTTGCAAAGCTTCCCCTCCCTTGGTTCCGGAGGATGGCCTTTCACTGTATAGTTGTATTTCTACAATTTAGTTGTGGAGGCTGCGCATCTAGGTACACACCTCATGCCGCCATCTTGGTTCTCCTCTCAACAACTGTAGCTTTATATAATGTTTTAAAATCAGATAATTTAAATCTTCAAACTTTGTTCTTCAAATTAAAAATTGTTTCAGATATTGTAGGTTCTTTCTATTTTCATGTAATTTTTAGGATCAGTTTGTCAATTCAAAAAAGTCTCATGGGTCCTGGCAGGTGTTTCTCAGTGGTCAGAATGTTGGCCTGTGCACTGAAGGATTGTGAGTTTGATTCCCAGTCAAGGGCACATACTTGAGTTGCAGGTTTGATCCCTGGTCCTTGTTTGGGCATGTGTAGTAGGCAACCAATTGATGTGTCTTTCTCTCAACAATGTTCTCTCTCTCTCTCCCCCATTCCCTTCCACTCTTGGTAAAAATCAAAAGAAAAAATATTCTTGGGTGAGGATTAACAACAACAAAAAAAGGTCTCATAATATTTTTATTGCAATTGCATTGAATCTATAGATCAATTAGAGGAGAATTGACATCTTAATTTTATATCAATCATTCCCTGGATATGGTATATGTCTGCACTTATTTAGGTCTTTGTTTTCTCAGCAACATTTTGTGGTTTTTCAGTGAGGAGGTCTAGTATATGTATTTGATGTTTATTCTCAGTATTTCACTTCTTAATACTACTGTAAATGGTATTTAGTTTTATAAATTTTCCAGTTTATTGGAACATCAACATTGTTGTTAGTAGTCTACAAAAATAAGATTGATCGTTTTACATTTACTTTATATACTGTGTCTATGTTATATTCACTTATTAGTTCCCATAACTTATTTTGTAATTCTGTAGGATTTCCTATGTACAAAATTATGTCATCAATGAACAAAGAAAGTTTTATTTCTTCCTTTCTAGTTGGAATGCTTTTTCTTTTTTTTTTTTGACTTATAACCAAATTGGCTAGGTCTCACATAATATATAAGAATAGAGAGAGCAGATAGACTTGCCTTGTTCTTACTGTGTGTCACTTGTAATTCATTTTTATTGTATTTTATTTATGTATATGCATTCTAATTTTTCATTGCAAGCACATTATCTAAGAAACCATAAAACACACACAAAGAAAATGCTGGTCTCTGACTAATAGTCACAGATAAAAATGTTGTTTTTCAAGATTTAAACAGATCTTATGGTTTTTCTTCCTTGAGATAAAGTATGTATATAGTTTTAAAATTTCAGGTATTAGTATAGCTTTGGTTTTGTAGGCTGTGACTCTGAGAGTAAAATGTATACAAATCATAGCAATGATGAAATCATTTTTTTTGAACCTCTAAGGCTATATATATATCATTCACCCCACTATCAATTCAGCCATAGATATTCTTATTGGCTTCTAAGAAACTGAAACTTGTAGGTTGGCTTGCTCCACTGGTGGATTTGGGTGCCTGAATATATGCTCATGTTTTTATTTATTTTTATTTGTTTTTTATTTTTTAATTGATTTTTTAAAGAGAGGAAGGGAGAGGGATAGAGAGTCAGAAACATCAATGAGAGAAACATCAACCAGCTGCCTCCTGCACACCCTACAAGGGGGATGTGCCCACAACCAAGGTACATGCCCTTGCCCGGAAATGAACCCAGGACCCTTCAGTCCGCAGGTCGATGCTCCATCCACTGAGCCAAACCAGTCAGGGCTGCGCTCATGTTTTTAATTGCAGCTTTTTGCTATTGGATTTTTAAATTTGGGAACTAGAATTCACATCTAAAAGTGTTTCTTAATATTTAAATCAAACAGAATTTTTGTTGTGGTGAAATTATTTACTTTACAACCATATCATTTAATAACACTATCCTGAAAGATAGTAATGCTTGGCATTATTTTGTCTATGAACCATGTACACGTACATAAGTATTTTTTGCAATGACACACAACCTTATTGTAAACTGCCTTGCACATAATTTCCTTTTATTTGCACAAGTGAATTGCAGAAATTGAGTTTTGATGCTTAAATTCTCTCTGTTTATAGAACACCTACTTCTAAAAATCACTTTTTATGCATGAACTTTTGCCTCAGTTTTCTCAAATTACTGTTGTTGCTCATTTATTTTACTTTTGTTTCACCTTCTGCTTCTTGGCATTTGTGGTTCCTTTCCAGATCTTCTAAGACCTAGAATGAAAGATATAAGATATATACTGTTAAATTTCCCAGTAAGCCAAAACAAAGTAAGGGGGGGGGGGGTGGAGGGAGGAAGGATTAACACATGCTAATTACTTGTTTAATAATTTCTGCCTGTCTTCATTAGTTTGGCTTCTTAATTCTCATTAATCTCATTCTGATTTCATTAAGATTTTGACTATTTACTTACAGAGCTGCCTTATACTTTACATGAAGATGTTTTTCAATGTACTTGTTATTTATTAGGATGGTCTACTTCAAATTGATTCCAGCCCATTGCTTGAACACTATTTTTGGAGTCAGGAGGTCTTGTTTTTTGTCCCTTTTGTGTTTCTAACTAGTTGTGTGATCCTGTATAAAATACTAACCTTTCTGGAATTCAGTTTCCTCATTTGTTAGAGGAGAAGATTGGTCTAGATAGGTAATTTTCAACCTTTTTCATCTCATGGTACACATAAACTAATTATTAAAATTCTAAGGCATACCAAAATACATGCTGTTTTTCTGCTGATCTAACACAAATAACAGGTGTAATTTTGATTCACTCGGACAGGACAGCTATTGTTATGTTGGCTGTTGTCATTTTTTAATTTGACAATTTAAAGGTGAACCCTTGACTATATAGTCAGGTAGTGCATGTTTTAAACAATTCTTATGGCACACCAGTTGAAAATCACTGGTCTAGATATTTCCTGAGATCTTTCCAGTTACAATATTTCAGGATTGTAAATTAATTAAAATTTCTCATTGGAAATTTCAGTCTCCAAATGGACTCTTATAATTGAAAATTATATGTGGTTATTTGGTTTCTATGTCAATTTTTTTCTCCTGCATGGGCACATCACACAAATTATGTCAAATGCATTATTTTAAAGAGTACAAAGTCAGTACAACTGTGGTATCAGCCATTATGATATATGAAAAATGATGCATATGTCATTAAATAAATTCATGCAGTTATATTAAATCATTGCCATTGTATTTTTTTGTCTACAACGAACGAAACAAGAATGATTTTGTCACATTACTGATTCCCAGATGAGAATGTTTTGCAATGTGCACTCTGGAACTGCAGAAGCTTCTGACAAATCTTTCAATAGTCTTTTCTTGGTTCAAGAGATCATTTCTTTAGAGCCCTCACACTAGAAATCCTAGTCTTGTTTTTTAGGGGCAAGTTTTATATATGCTGAGTTATTGAGCTGTCACTGTTCCTGCCAGTTTAGCAAGCAGAATTGACTATGATAGAGAAAAAAGTGTTGATATCCTTCCAGCTTCTTACTTTTTATATAAGAAGTCTTCAAATTAAGTGTTCCTAGGGGTTTCCTGGAGTTTGGATTGCTAGGTATAGGATGCCACAACCAACAACAGTTGAAACTTCAACTCCTTTGGTAAGGTTGGCATCTATTTTCAGTCTGTTCATATGATTCCTTTACTACCTTTATATATTCAATATTAATAGAAATCAGAGCACTTAAGTAGTCAGGGCTCACTGAATTATTTATTATAGTCTGATAATAGCTATCATCCATTCAACTCAACTAAGTTCCAGGTACTATACTATGTACTCTAGTATCCAACATTATTAAACTCTTACAACAATTAGACGAGTATTACCCTTGCAGGGACATGGATGCTAAATCAGCATGATTGAGTAGTCTGCCCAAGACTACGTAGTAAGAGGAGGAGTTGGAGGGAGATCTCAAATCCGAGATTATAAGGCCTTGTCCTTTTATTGGTTTTAGGCATGGTGTACAACACAGTGCTGTTTAAATATCTTCACTCTGAATAAGAAACTTATCTATTATATTTATTGTGTTAGGTTGGTTATAGATTAATATATGCATCTTCTTTCTCCACTGATATTGTATTCTATTAGAATTATTTGCATTATGGTTTTATTTCCTTCTATTAGGCCCACCTCTAGCAAATAAGGCCACAACTTCTCTTTTTTAAAAAAAATTTTTTTTATTGATTTTTTACAGAGAGAAAGGGAGAGGGATAGAGACTTAGAAACATCGATGAGAGAGAAACATTGATCAGTTGCCTCCTGTACTCCCCCTACTGGGGATGTGCCCACAAGGAAGGTACATATCCTTGACCGGAATCGAACCTGGGACCTTTTCAGTTGGCAGGCCAACGCTCTATCCACTGAGCCAAACTGGTCAGGGGCACAACTTCTCTTGATAATTGCATACACATACAAGATAAGGCATTTAGGTGAACTTACTCTTATCTTCAGCTGTGGATTCTTTCCTTAAAAATGTTAGCCTATAATCCTTGGCTATAATCATAATTACAGAATCATAAAATAAGAAAACTCTTTTGAGATTATATGAGAGTAACCCTTCACAACACAGAAGAAAAAAATTAAGGCCCCCAAAATGTTGAATGTTGCTCATGCTAATGCAGCTTGGGAAAGTTTTTCAGTTGTTTAAATTGCGAACAGAAAGAAAGGACGTATGGTTAGGTCTACATAATGATATATAACCCATTAATTTAGTCAAATAGAAACTCTACCAACCTACACATTTCTGTAGTCAGTTTTTTGATTTGTCCTTTATTTTTATTGATAGGGTATCCCTGTGCCTATCAAGGAGTCAAATTCCTCATTTGTGTGTGTGTGCTTTGAATCATAATTTTTCTTAACTTTTAAAGGTTTTGGCTACAGTAAGTTCCCCCTCTGTCTCTTGCAGAGAGATAATGGGACAAAACTAGAGTAAATGGTAAAGGTCAACCAGAAGTACACTGAAAAGGTATTTATATTCAAATCAATAAACCAAAGACAGACAAAATAGAAGACAAAAGACTCTTCACAAAAAGGATGTCAAATAGCTTATAAGACGAACAGTGTTCAACTTCATTGGCAATAACACTAAAGTAAAGTAAAATCGCAATGAGTACCATTACTCAACCAAAAAAGACCTAAGTAAGAAGACTGAAAATACCAGATGTTGGTGAGGATGTGGAGCAATTGGAACTCCCATATGTTTGGTGAGACTGCAAATTGATATAATAAACTTTGGGACACAGTTTGGCATGATTATACAGAGTTAAAATTAAGCATCCTCATAAGACATGCATGGGCCTCTGTGCTAAGAGACTCAAACAAGAATAACCAATATTATTTTTTATTTCCAATGTTTTTTCTACTCCTTTCTCTACTTGTCTTCTGTTATTCTGTTCCATTATGTATATGTTATACTTTTCTTATTATCCCATAGTCCCTGCATGTTCTTTTCTTTTTAAAAAAATTATTTTACCCCCCCTTATAATTTCAGTTGAGAAGTTTTTTTGAAGTCTCTTGAAACTCATTGATTCTTTCACTGTCTATGTGCAGTCCGCTGATGGGATCCTTCATTTCTGTTGTAGTGGTTTTGACTTATAGCATTTTCTCTTATTCTTTTAGAGTTTCCACTCCTCTGCTTACATTACTCATCTGTTTTTGCATATTGTATACTTTTTCTTTTAGAGGCCTTAACATATAGTTATTTAAATTCCCTCTCTGATCATTTCCAACATCTAAGTGATATCTAAGTCTGGTTCTGATTATTGCTTTGTATCTTCAGATGTATTTTTTCTTGTCTTTTTCTATGACCTATAATTTTTTTGTAGTAAATTAGACATGTTTTGACTAATGGAACTTAATGGGCCTTAGTGTGAGAATTTATGTGAATCTGCCTAGGACTTGGGCTGTGTTTAATGTTTGCTTTAGCTATAGTTGATAGAGGCTTCAATTTCCTGTGATATCTTTGATTTTGTCTCCTCTTTATACTTTGGGCTTCTCTAATAACTCCTTAAAAAGGGTCCATGTCTTACAAACCTTTCAACTGTAATCTACCATTATCATCCCCAAGCTTTTGGTGTGGTAGTAAGGTGTGGGAAAGGGCAAGTGTTTTATAATCATCTGATTAAATCTTAGTTTGTTAGTGGACCTCTCACGTGGGGCTGTGACCTTCACAAGTGTTTCTGCAGTGGTGTAACTTTTTTCCTTCACAGCCCCCTACTCCCTTCCCTGCTGCAACATTCTCAACCTATGAAGCTCTGATTTATATATATACTAGGGTCCCAGTACACAAAAATTTGTGCACTTGGGGGGGTCCCTCAGCCCGGCCTGTGCCCTCTCACAGTCTGGGACCCCGCAGGGGGTCCACCTGCTGGCATGCCTGGCCAGCCTGGGTGAGGGGCTGATGGCTGTTTGCAGGCTGCCCACAGCTCCCATTGACCCAATGTCCCAGCAAAGCTGGCTGGAATCAGGTTTCTGGGGTTTATGTATCTTCTATAATTGAAACTTTGTTGCCTTGAGCAGTGGCCTACGCAGGCAACAAAGCCTCTTGCTTTCTTCAGCTCAGTGGCTTATATAATTGAAACTTTGTTGCCTTGAGCAGAGGCCTAGCCGGCTTAGGCAGGCAGTTTACTCCATCACTGGCCTCCTGTTTGCTCCAGCTGCGTGGCTGCCAGCCACCATCTTGGCTGGGTTATTTTGCATACAGCCACTCTAATTGGCTGGTGGGCATGGCTTGGCTGGTGAGCATGGCTTAGGTGTCTCAGAGTGATGGTTAATTTGCATATTACTCTTTTATTAGATTAGATATTTAATTAAAAATGTATTTTATTGATATTTTGCAGAGAGGAAGGGAGAGGGAAAGAGAGTTAGAAACATTGATGAGAGAGAAACATCGATAAGCTGCCTCCTGCACACCCCCCACTGGGGTTGTGCCCGAAAGCAAGGTACATGCCCTTGACCAGAATCGAACCTGGGACCTTTCAGTCCGCAGGCCGACGCTCTATCCACTGAGCCAAACCGGTTAGGGCAGCTCTGATTTATATTGATTGTTTTTGTTTTTTTTTCTCTGTAGGATGTGACAGAAAATTATAGGGGGCTGGAGTGTGTATGAATTTCCTTCCCCCAGCCAGGAGAAGGCTCTAGTAATGTCCTTTCCCCTGGAGAGGATGCCTTTGTCACAGAGAAAGCTCTGGGCGTATTTCACAATGACTGCAATTTCCTCCTCCCTGCCAGAACCACCAAATGATCTTTCTAGGATCTTTACCATGAAATGCTGGTGCTGCTGGTGATATTCCAGAAGGAACATGGTGGAGGAGGCAAAGGAAGGTTGGTACTCTCAGGCTAATCCACATACTCAGTCCCCACCAACTTTCAACATTACTACTTAAATGTTCCCCAGTTTGTGGTAATAGTAGATTCTGTTCCAGATAAGCGCATGTTGGCTTCGACTTTTTTGGGTGATCCTGTCCCTCCAGATTTTAGGATGCTGTTTTGCTCTGCCACCTCAGTCTTCTGACGGCTTCAAGAAAAGTTGTTGATTTTTGGTTTTTATTATGTAAGGGTGGGAGTGACAACTTCTAAGTTCTTTACTTGTAGGAGCCCAAACTAGAAACTCCCTATATGATTTGTAACAGCCAAAATGCAATGAACCTTTACAAAAGATTAAATAAATACAATGAAATGATATGCAGCAATAAAAATATATGTGTAACAGATCATTCCACAATTATTATATTGAGCAAGAGTAAAAAAAGATGGAAAAAAATCACAAAAGGAAAATTATGAAATAGAATTAGATTACAGATAGCAGTTACCATTAGGGAGAAGAGAGGAAGAAGTTATTGGGGGAGATTATGAAGAGTATATTCTATTTCTTGAATTTGGTAGTGGTTATGTAGGTGTTCACTCTGTGATATTTGTTGGGGTGAAGTTTTCTGTTAGTGTGTTATGTTCCAGGTGAAAAAAATGTTTGAAAAAAATGACAGCCAGAACTTTTGGTCATATACATCTTCCAAAGATTATTAGGAAGATCGTTTTGCTTAAACACTTTAAACTGGTTCAAAGGTAACTTGACTTTTACACATAAGTCATGCTTCTATTAAGAGAACAAGTTATTTAATATATACATATGTCTTAAATTTAATATTTGAATTGAGACTATGTAATAGATTTGGAGTTCATTTCAGGGTGTAAAACATGGAAGATAATAACATAAAAAAATAAATAAATGTCCCATAACCTTTGATAATGGGAATGATGTTAAGGAAACTGCCTTTGTACTCCCATCATGCATCTCATTAGTCATCATTCTTGCTACAATGATAGCTCTGCAGGCTAAAGAACATTTCTAGTTATACCCCCAAAAGTGGCATGCGTCACCCCTCTTCTGGCGTCTTTACCAGGCTGAGGTTTCAGCTTCTCTGTCTCTGCTTCCCATCCCCTTCTACTCTCACACTACCTTTATCATTTGTTTTTCATTACGTGTGGCTTCTACCCACTCACGACTTCTATCTCATGACTGTGGATTATTACTTCTCCCCTGGGTAATCCCTTCAGTTTCTGCTTCTGCCTTCAGTGTGTTTTGCATTCCGAGTCCCTGGAAAGATCTGCTCAGAGTCCTTGGTTTTGCACAGTATGGAGTAGTTGTGTTTGGCAGGTTTCCTCTACTTATTGAGAAAGGCTTTTGGGTCAGCGGCTGATCCCTGGGCCTTGAGCCCACAGTAATTTATCATCATGAATGGAAAGTGTAGCTCTCAGAGTATGATGCATTGGCCCATATTGGGAAAATGTCTAACAGGGACTGCCATGTAGAACAAAGAGAGGGCAGTATTGTTAAGAACTAAGAAAGGAGCGCAATTTGTGATTATATGGGAAATGACAGGACAGAGTATCTGGAGATCAAGAAGGACCTCAAAAGTCCTAGCTTTTGCAGAAAATGGAAGTCCTAGTTTTCTCAGAAAAAAGCCTGCTCTATTCACTCCAGGGACTTAAGCAGCTTCAGGGAAATAGCGCATCCTTTTTTTGATAGGTAGGGCAGAAGCTCAGAAGGACTGGGAATTTGGGAGACAATGCTCAGAGCTTAGTATTGTGTTCTAAACAAGTAGGGTTAATAAGAGCACATGGCTTTGACGGAAACATTGCATCTCCAAGTGCAGCAGCTGTGCACCTTGTACACCACTTAAGAGGAAGTAATTTCTTAATGCACCAGCTGTAGACATGTTACTCTTGTGTAATCCAGAAACATCTTTAAAACTTTATTCGCAAAGCTACTTTGGGCACCTTGGGGCTATTTAAACTCTTCCTGGCACTGGAATTGCATAGGTGCCTTTCCAATTTCTGGTGATGAAACTCCTGACAAAGAATTTGGGAACCTTTTCCATATCTATAATTGGAGTTTGCTCAGAGGGAGTAAAAGCCACAGTTCAGTTGACCAAAAGGAAGTGCCTTTATTTATATAGCGAGGATTGACATTATTTAATAAGTTATTGTTCCGTTTACTGATTTTACATAGATATTGTCCAGATTTTAGCTTCTTTGTAAGTAAAATGGGAACCAATCCTGTAGTAAAATTCCATATAGGTAATGATTTTGACAGAGAAATGACATTAACAAATATATGTTTCTTTAAAATATCGGAGGAACATCTGAAATATTACATATCAGTCAATTTTATCAGCTTAATTTTCATATATATATATTTTGTTACATACAGTTTTACAAAGATTAGTACATATATCTCTTTTTTCCCCTGCCCTTCCCCCCACCTCCCCTAACCCCCAGTGTTTTGTGTCCATTGGTTATGCTTAAATGCATGCATAAAATCCTTTGGCTGATCTGTTACCCCCCCACCAACCCTCCTTGTCCTTGTTGCTGTAATTTGACAGTCTGTTTGATGCTGCTCTGCCTCTGTATCTATTTTTGTTCCCCAGTTTATAATGGATATTATTATCCATAGATGAGTGAGGACATGTATTTTTCTTTCATTGACTGGCTTATTTCACTTAGCATTATGTTCTCTAGTTCCATCAATGCTGCTGCAAATGATAAGAACTCCTTCCTTTCTACAGCAGCATAGTATTCCATTGTGTAGATGTACCACAGCTTTCTAATCCATTCATCTGCTGATGGGCACTTAGGCTGTTTCCAAATTTTAGCCATGGTAAATTGTGCTGCTTTGAACATAGGGATGCATATGTTCTTTCTGATTGGTGTTTCTGGTTTCTTAGGATATATTCCCAGAAGTGGGATCACAGGGTCAAAAGGGAGATCCATTTTTAATTTTTTGAGGAAACTCCATACTGTTCTCCACAGTGGCTGCACCAGTCTGCATTCCCACCAGCAGTGCATGAGTGTTCCTTTTTCTCCGCATCCTCTCCAGCACTTGTCATTTGTTGAT
>PVJC01038552.1:0-16721 GCA_004026665.1 Murina feae | reverse complement strand
AAAAAAAAAGATTACTGGGAGAATAAAAATTCGCATGTAAGGTTATTAAAACTTTGAATGAGTAATGTACTCACAGAAATAAAGGTTTATTACAGAAAAAAAAAATTGATTGCTGACCCCTATAAAAGGCAGACAGTGTTTGCCCTGGGGAAAGGTAGAGGGAAGGCCTTCAAAAGCATCCAACTGAAGCTGATATGTATGGTCTCATGACTGGGGACTGTGAAACTGATACTCTGCCTCTCCATCTCACCAGCTAGTCAGGCATGGCTCCCAAGTTAGTCAGACATGTGGACACTGGCTTAGGGATAGGGTGGGGCTGAGATGGGTGATTGAAGGGCTTTGGTGTTGGCTGGTGGGAAGGGCAGAGAACGGGCAAGGCCCCCATTACTAGACTGACCCTGTGAGGCTTTGCTTCCCTCCATGTTTTCTTATACCGTGCTTATCAGTGAGGGTCTCTGTATTTACCACATTTGGGTTTGGAGATTATTTCTTTATAGAAGCTGTAGTTACTGTTTTCGGTTCCATGACTTCCTTGGTAAGTGGCTCAGCTGATGACTTGATGTTTTTACTAGCTCTGCAGAGGATGCTAAATGTTATGGGCTATGATGTTCAGAACTTGGTTCTGGAGCCCCCAAGAATCTTAGTAAGCACATTGATGCTGGCTTTCCCCGCTCCCTGTTCTTTTTGTATCTTCAAACTATATAGAAAAGCCACTTCAAGTCACATAGAAAATGCCATCTGTCTCATTTTGGAAGAGCCCATTGATATCCTATCTAATAAAAGAGTAATATACAAATTAACCATCACATTCTCGCTCCATCACTCCATCAGAAAGATGGCTGCGGCCATTGACTGGAACAAGCAGGAGGCTTTCGTTGCCCCTGGTGATGAAGGAAGCCAAGCTTCCCATCTGCCCTGGCCGGCCCTGAGCTCTGCTCAAGGCTACAAAGTTTCAATTATAGAAGATCAATAAATCCCAGATACCTGCTTTTAGTTGGCATGGCCTCTGCTCAATCAACAAGGAGCTGGGAGCCTCGGTTGCCAGGGGCAACCCGACTTGGGCTCTGTTTAAGGCAACAAAGTTTCAATTATAGAAGTTAAATAAATCCCAGATACCTGCTTCCAGCCTGCAGGTGTGGCCAACCTGAAACAACCATCAGCCCCTCACTCAAGTTGGCCGGGCACCCCATTGGGGACCCTACCCTGAAGGAGGTGTGACCAGCCTGCAAACAGCCATCAGCCCCTAACCCAGGCTGGCCAGGCACCCCAGTGGGACCCCCACCCTGATCTGAGACACCAGCCAAACCAGCCAGCTCCCACCCATGCACCAGGCCTCTATCCTATATAATAAAAGGGTAATATGCAAATGGACCCTAACAGCAGAATGACTGGAAATGACTGGTCACTATGACACAATTGACTACCAGGGAGCAGACACTCAATGCAGGAGCTGCCCCCTTGTGGTCAGTGTGCTCCCACAGGGGGAGCTCCGCTCAGCCACAAGCCAGGCTGACGACTGCCAGCACAGCGGTGGTGGCAGAAGACTCTCCCACCTTCTCAGCAGTGCTAAGGATATCTGACTGCAGCTTAGGCCTGCTCCCTGCTGGCAAGTGGACATCCCCTGAGGGCTCCCGGGCTACCAGAGGGATGTCTGACTGCCAGCTTAGGCCCAATCCCCTGGGGGAGCGGGCCTAAGCCAGCAGGTGGACATCCCCCGAGGCGTTCCAGATTGTGAGAGGGCACAGATCGGGCTGAGGTACCCCCCTGAGTGCACAAATTTTTGTGCACTGGGCCTCTAGTATCTATAATAATACTTCATATGTTTGCTGTTTTATACTTTTGAAAGTACTTTCACACAAATTATTATTTGGAATGGTTTTAGGATCCCTGTTAGGTTAGAGAGTATTTTATTTCATACATGGGGAAACTGAGGCTCAAAGACCATAAAACAGGAGAGCATCAGAAGTAGGTCTTGCTTAAGATCTCCTGATGTGTGGGCACGTGCCTTGCCTAACACATATGCTCTCTTTTTAGATTCTCTCTGTTGTGTTCTGAGAGAATAAACTTGGGATTTTAATTGGGTGAACTGAGGTGGTGAGGGAGACCTACTTTTGTCCTTTTACACTAGTTTTTCAATAATGCTGAAGATGAGGATGATGATGACAAGTCACCTGTAAGACGTGCTCATTTAGAAGTCTCTCATGCAGTTCCTGGAATTTCAACAGAATTCATTAAAAACCAACCTGAACCCCAAGTGACCTAAGGCCTTCCAATATGCCAATCATTCATCTAAGGAAACAGAACTAAATTACTTGTACCTGAAAGAAAGCCTTTTACAAAACAAAGAGTATATACACACTCTCACCTAAGCCCAGCAGTTACACTCAACAGTGGCAGTTATAATAAATGACTATATTCCTACAGCAACCCTGGAGAAAGAATGAAAGAAAATTGTGCAACCAATTTAATGAGGTGTGTGTGTAAGAGGGATGGTTAGCAATTTGTCTCTAACAATCTTGTTATACGGCAAGAGGCTCTGAGGGGAAAGAGAGAGAAAGAGACTGGGAGTCAATGCTCTATTTTCTAACAATCCTCAAGAGAAAGGAGATAAAGACCAAAAGAATTCACTGAGCAAATGTTTCTCTTTGGCAACAAATGCAGGCTTCGTGCTCACAGAACCACTAGGCAGTATGAACTGAGAAGGGTTATAAATCTGGATTTAACAAAGGTTTCACCCCAGCGGTAATAGAGTTAGAGGGTGAAAGGTTGCCTCTTGTTCAACCTTCTCTGGAATCATTTTCTATAATGTTGGGAAGTAATTTTGTGGCATTTCTGGAGGCTCAATTGAATGAAAAGAAATCTCATTTGATACTTGAACCACTGTTACCAAAGTGTGTATTTAGAAGACCACCTGAGTATCCAGTGAAGTTCAAATGCAATGGCAGAAACCATCTTAATTGGAACATCTAGTGCTTCCAGATATGTGGGTATTTGAGCTCCCAGTGGTATGACATAGTGCGGAGGGATGTTTTAATTGGGCTCTTCTGAAAGGGGAGCCCCTTTGTAATAGGGACCACATCTTGAGCTCATGTTGAGAAGACATTCAGCCCAAGAGCTGCCCTGGTGCACTTTTTTCTGCTTCTTTAGTTGCATCTGGGTTTATAAAATTATAGTCAGTCATTAAATTAGTTGAGTCAAAAACCCAACAATTATTTATTGAGCAACTATTATGTTCCTAGCCTTATTCTAGATTCAGTGAGGCTTAGAAAGATGTTTATAATACAGTTTCCATTAGTCCAGACTCTCTTCTTCCCAATAAGAGAAAGACATGCAGTGGAAGCATCAAAGAGTTAATTCAAGGGTTTCTCCCACTTCCCAATTCAGAGTCACCCACCATTGCTTTTCAAAGCCAATTCTAATATTAATTATAATATTTCTAGGGGCCCAGTGCACAAAAATTTGTGCACTCGGGGGAGGGGGGGGTCCCTTAGCCTGTCCTGTGCCCTCTCGCAGTCTGGGACTCCTCAGGGGATGTCTACCTGCTGGCATGCCTGGCCAGCCTGGGTGAGGGGCTGAGGGCCATTTTCAGGCTGCCCACAGCCTGTTCAGGGTTCGAGTCCCTACTGGGGTGCCTGGCCAGCCTGGGTGAGGGTCTGAGGGCCATTTGCAGGCTGCCTACAGCTCCCATTGACACAGCAAGGCTGGCTGGAATCAGGTTTCTGGGGTTTATTTATCTTCTATAATTGAAACTTTGTTACTTTGAGCAGAGGCTTAGGCAGGGAACGAAGCCTCCTGTTTGCTTAAGCTCCGTGGCTTCTGTAATTGAAACTATGTTGCCTTGAGCAGAGGCCCAGCTGGCCTAGGCAGATAGTTTACTCCTGGTGCAACAGAAGCCTCCTGCTTGTTCCAGCTCCATGGCTGTCAGCCTCTATCTTGGCTGCGTTAATTTGGATACAGCCACTCTGATTGGCTGGTGGACGTGGCTTAGGTGTCTCAGAGTGACGGTCAATTTGCATATTACTCTTTTATTAGAGTAGATAATTCACGAAAGTCAAGATATCATATATTTAAAAAAGCATCATTGTTTTATGTACCAAGATAGGAAATCGCCTAGGTGACCCCATACATAAAGGCAGGACACCAATGAACTACTCACTCAGTGACAGGGTAAAGGAAAATTCTCTGGAAGAGCCAGCCAGGAAATCCGTATGTCCCATCATTAGGCCTTGATGGAGGGAAAGAAACACAAATTTCTCTCAGAATTTGAGCCACAAGCAGGTACTCACACAGGTCTGAGGAGTACCTGTGGTATAGAAATTGATTTCAAGTAGCCTCAGAGAATTCACTGGTAGAAACAAATGCCAATCCTTTCTGGAAGAATTCAACTTCAGTTCAGGCCCAGAGATCATATGATCCCATTGATTGTTTGACATTCTCATTTTAGGGATATTAAAATGTGAGAATAATGTGCATCTAAGAATTGACAAAGAATGGTAAAAATAATGATTTTTATGACTAACATATAAACATAATTTTATATAACTTTAAAATTGCTGTGAACAGTATGTTTCTCAACCTTTTGTAAAATGTAAATAAAAGCATCTTTAAAATCTCACTATCTTTATTGATCTGCAATAAATAAGATTGCTATGTATACTCAGTTCCCAGAAAATGCCATAGTCTCTTTCCTAATCAAATTGCCCACCAAAGACCCTTCCATAAAGAAATAACAGGATCCTAACGGAACCCAATTCCAACTGACTGAAAACAAAGGGAACACATGTTTCCTGTACTTCCAGAAGTCCAGGGGTTGGGTCGAGCTGGATCCAGTGACTCAAATGTCCTCATCAGGACTTGGAATTGTTCATCCCTTAGTTCTGCTTTTTCCATGCTGGATTGGTCTTGGGCTCCACCTGGGATTCCCCGTACCTCCAGGCTTACATCATCTTTCCTATTGGCAATCTCACCAGAAACTGAGTTTCTCCTTTCCACTGCTATCACAGTCTTGGAATTGAGCCTCATAGATTGCTTGGATTATGTACCTGTCGCTGGGGTGGGATGAAGGTTTTGGCTACCCCCAAGCCACAGTGACTGAGAGTGGAGAGGGGTGATTCTCACAAGGCAGTTACCAGGCCAAGGGGGCTTGGATGGTGGGGAAGATGAAAGTATTTGGTCCTGTGCTGGAAACAGCAGATGTTCCCCTCGTATCTTCCCTGTGCTTGAGGAAGTGCTGTCTATTTGTGGACACACCCACGATTACATAAAAGACAATTCGAGGTGTAAAGTAAAATTCAAGACAGCTAGGTGAGGGGTGTGCCAAGTTGCATGTGACAAAATGCCATGAGAATTACAAGTGTAAGAGCTTGAGGGGGAAAGAAGTGACTGGACTAGAGTAAGTGGGAACACTTTATGGAGGAATTTGGGGAGATGGTGAAGGACAAGGGAAGATGGGAGCAGAAGGGAAAGAGCAAAAACAATGGCTTGGGATAAGCAAGGTAGTAATGATATCCTAATTCTGCAATATTGGTAGACTTTGTGTGTGCCAAGATTCTATAGACTTCTCAGCTGGTGCTGAATCACTATTTTTATTCCTGGCTAGAGAGCATACTTCTCCATCAACATGAGAACTTCCTCAGGATAGAGAAGACTACTGGGATGAAAAGATTCTTGGGTCTAATTGTGATCACATATCAAACTAGCCATGTTACTTGAGTGCTGCCTTTAACTTCTCTGGGCTTTTGCTGCCTCATCTGAAAATGGCAGTGATTTACCTGCCATAACTCCCTCACAGGGATGTTGTGAGGATCCAAAGTAGTGTTTGCGAAGTGTTTTGAAACATGAAAATCTGATACAAAATGCAAAGCCTTATGGCATTCAGACTGGGGCTGGTCTAATTTAAATTAGGGTTGTTATGTATATTGTGAAAATAAGCAATGAATTTATATGGGACTAGAAATAGAAAAAATGTGGACTGGGACCTCTGATCTATGAACTAGCATAGCTTTTCTTTGAGCCAGTTTATTAAGGCAGGCAGTGTATTATTTCTAGGTTGTAGAACTCATTTCTTACCTGCCTTCTTTGCATCCATTTGTCCATCTAACCAGCCAGCCATTCAGCCAGCCAGGCATTCATCCATTCACTGTGTGTTAGTTGAATACACTAGTTAGCATATAAGGAAAATGGAATTAAAGGCAATTAACTTAGGATCACATTTTACATTATTGCTAAACAGTTTGTTTTCAAAGACTGAGAACATAGTAAAAAACAAAATATTATATTATTGTTAAGACAATGAAAAGTCTTGTAGGACTTCAAGAGCACCATTATGAGCAGTGATTATTATTGCAATTACAAATGTACAGACAGGCAAGAGAGTTGTAATTGGTTGTGAGTGCAAACAAAACTTGTTTAAATCATCAACAAAATGAAAAGGGAACATACCTTATGAGAAAACTTATGCACCAATTATTCATCAGATAAGGGTTAATCTCCAAAATATATAAAGAATTTACACAACTCAACATTAGGAAAACAAAAGTCTTATAAAAATGGGCAAAGGACCTGAATAGACACATCCCCAAAGAGGACATACAGATGCCAATAGACATGAAAAAATGCTCAAAGTCACTAATCATCAGAGAGATGCAAATAAAAACTACAATGAGGTATCACCTCACACCTATCAGAATGGCTATCATCAATAAATCAACAGACACCAAGTGCTGGAGAGGTGGTGGAGAAATGGGAACTCTAGTGCACTGTTGGTGGGAATGAAGACTGGTGCAGCCAATGTGGAAAACAGTATGGGATTTCTTCAAAAAATTAAAAAGGGAACTGCCTTTTGACCCAGCAATTTCCCTTCTGGGTATATGTCTTAAGAATCCCAAAACACCAGTCAGAAAGAATATATGCACTCCAGTGTTCATAGCAGCATTACTTACAGTAGCCAAGACTTGGAAACAGCCCAGTTCCATCAATAAAAGAGTGGATAAAAAGGCTGTGGTACATTTACACAATGGAATACTATGAGGCTGTAACAAAGAAGGAACTCTTACCCTTTGCAACAGCATGGGTGGCCCTGGAGATGATTATGCTAAGTGAAATAAGCCAGTCAAAGAAAAATAAATATCATATGATCTCACTTATATGTGGAATCTAAAGAACAAAATAAACTGATGAACAAAATAGTACCAGAGGCATGGATACATGGAACAGATAGATCTCAGAGCAGAGGAGAGTGGGGAGATGGGAAACGATCAACCAAAGAATATATATGCAAAACCCATGGACACAGACAACAATGTGGTGAAGGCCTAGAGGGAATGGGGGGCGTGGTGGAGGGAGGCAAAGGGGGAGGGAACAGAGACATCTGTAATAGAGGCAACAATGAAAAAAACTTGTTTTAATCATTAAAAAATAACAAAAACTCCTCATATTAGAAGGATGATTTTCTGGAATCTGAGAATTTTTTTTTACACATATTTTTATTGATTTTAGAGAGGAAGGAAGAGGGAAGATAGAAACATCAATGATGAGAGAGAATCATTGATTGCCTGCCTCCTGCACGCCCCCTACTGGGGATCGAGCCCGCAACCCAGGCATGTGCCCTTGGCTGGAATAGAACCTGGAACCCTTCAGTCCGCAGGCCGACACTCTTATCCACTGAGCCAAACTGGCCAAGGCTGGAATCTGAGAATCTTGATTCTGGATCCCTATTGGATTGAGCACAAGATTTCAGGGCGTTAACTTCTTCATCTTCTTTCTTAGTCCAAGTCTTTGGAGAAAGAATAAAGTTTAAATAAATTTAAAAAAATGCCTATTTAAGCTGCTTATTACCTATGCATAGAATATTGATGGCATAATAACAAGATATCTTTGCATTCACCACAGCCTGTTATAATTGAGGAAATTCAAGAGAGGATAAGTCTCCATAGAAATTGGCAAAATACGGCAATTTCCTAATGAAATCTCTCCTGTTAGGGAAAAGGGGTGTTTAACTAGTCCCACATGTTTTCCAGGGGGTACCTTCTTTCCCCTGTCAATTCCTCCATCCAGTTATCTTGCGTGATGAAAAAGAAAGAAGCATGATTTTAGGGAGGGGCTAAATATTAAACATTCCTTCCCCTGATCCATGCTAATGCAGTTGTATGTAAATATTAGGGGAAATTTTTTTGGTTATTTCTGCCACTTGGAATTTCTCCATTAATGGAGTCTCTGAAGACATCTTAGGAATGAATAATATCTTTTGTCTAGTTGGAATATGCATGGGATTCCCATCAAATCTGTCCTTATGTGACTCTGAGCAGAGAGCCAGTAAGATTTCCTCTTTCAAGTCTCTGTCAGGAATAAATACTTAGTTCTTCAGTAGTGCCTCAATGCAACCTGATATTGGATGCTTTGCTCTGAAAGCAGACTGTGGCCCAGCTGTTCTGTGGTCTGAGAATTTTTTAGCAAGGCTGGGGCCGGCGGCTGAGCCAGCATTGGCTGAGTTCGGGCATACAATGGGGTTTGATTATTTCAAGCAGGGGTTAGAAAAACCTGGCAGTATTTTCTGGGTTTCCCCTCTGAAGTTTAGAGATTTGTTCAAAGCCAGGCTCAGAAAATGGGAGAAGCCGACTGAACCTGGAATGAGAATTGCACTAGTCCTGGGCGATGCTTCTGCAAACAGTGTGAATAGGGGCCATGCTGCAGCCCAGTCCAAGGCTCCCCAGGAGGGGATGCAGCCAAATACGGCCACTCTGAAAATCCTGTACGTGTGGAGAAACCACTGTTGGGGGCCCTACATCTGGAAAAGGCCACCTCTCTCTGTCATACCCCACTTCCAGTGTGCTGGGAAAGGTGCAGGAGAATCAGAGTTTGAGCCAACGGCGAGAGGGCCAGGTCTTAGTAGCCCAGGGAGAGTGGCACTTCTAAAACTGAAGCCACACAGAAAATCTTGAGCACAACTTCTCCTTTTCCGTATTTTACCTCCATGACAAGACTGCTGAATACTAGAGGCCATATTTTTGTATTTTATCTCAATTTATTCAATCTAATGACTTTTAACACCAGGGCAATGGCAAATACCCATTGGCCAGAAGTCACTATTGTTCACTGGGAATGAAGATAAATTCTTTCCACTGGGGGTGGGGGGGTGGGGGGGCCGGGTAGGGTATCTGACATTGGGTTTATGTGGTAGAAAGTGAAGTCAAAATGACCTTTGCCTTAATCCACTTATGATTAGGAAGTAATCTATTTGAGCATGTAGATCAGAGATCGGAAACTTTTTTTTTTTTTTTTTTTTTGTCAAGGGCCATTTGGATATTTACAACATCAGTTGAGGGGGATACAAAAGCATCAACTTAAAAATTAGCCTGCTATATTTGGTCAAATATTTAATTGACTCACCCTTAATGCCTTGGCAGGTCCAGACTAAGTGATTTCTTGGGCCTTGTATGGCCTGAAGACTGGACGTTCCCACCCCTGATGTAGATGCTCAAAATAGACCATTCCCATTAAATGACTACTCAGGCCTGACTGAGTCCATTTGACTCTGTGCAGTAGGAATTCTCAGCTCTTATCTGGGGGAAATTTAACACATACTGATTCCTGTAGCCCATGCCAGACCCAGTGCATTAGGGTGGGGGAGTGGTAGGCCCCTGGACATTGATGCCAAAGCTCCCAGGTGAATCTAATGAGCAGCCATGGTTAATAACTGTTGGCTACACTATTCAAATCAACCAGGTATCACAGTTGCCAAATCTTCACTCTGTGTAGGGAGGCCAGCGTACAGCTGTAGGGATGGGGTTGCCTTTTACTTGGATGACCAGAAAGGCCTTGCTGAAGGACAACGCTTGAGCATGGACATGAAGGAAGCGATGGTGACCCTTGTGTGGGGTCAAGGTGAGACACTTCTAGGCAGCTTTGTGCCCGGCCCACAACAGGAGGCTAGTTTTCAAAAGTGGGTGTGTGAGTGGGAGTGAGGAGATGGGGAGGCGTGAAGGCATGTGTGTTATTTCCAGCGCACTGGGTCAGGTAGAATTGGCTCCCTTTAATCCTCATTGATGTGGAGAAAACCCACTGGTCGGAAATAAGCTTTTGGTCAAAGACAATCTGAATCTTTTGGTAATTATTAAATGAATTAATATGAAATTAATACGAAATTAATTTAACTGACTAAAACTTAGTTTAAATATGGTGAGATTTCATGGGATCCAGCCATATAGGTGTGTTTAAAAAGACAAAAAAAGCCTCGCTGGCGTGGCTCCCTGGTGGAGCAGTGACCTATGAACCAGGAGGACATGGCTCAAGTCCCAGTCAGGGCACATGCCCGGGTTGTGGGCTTGATCCCCAGTCAGGCAGCAGATCAGTGATTCTCTTTTATCATTGGGATTTCTAACTCTCTCTCCCTCTCCTTTCCTCTCTGAAATCAATAAGAATATATTAAAAAATAAAAAGACAAAAAATAGTTTGAGGGAACAAAAAATTCAGGGTTGTTGGTAGGGAAAGGGCAATGTGGTCCTTATTTGCTTGACTTTGATCTGTGTATGATAGAAGCCTGAGGAAGGAGCCTGTGGGCAGGTCACAGTTATGCTTTCAAAGGTTACCCGTGACACCGACGCACCCTAAGTGAGAATGCCCGACCGCCCTCTGCCTAATTAGGTAAGCAAGTTGCTCACAGTGGAGATTATTTCATTTATTAGGTTCGAATGAAACCTGTGGGAATTGGTGAGATGTGATCTTAAATTAACATACTTCCTGCAGCACCTGTGATGTGGAATTATCAGAATTAATTAAACAGTTTGAAATCGCAGTCACCGTGTCAGGCTGGGATAACCAGATGCCTGAGAGCCTTGCATGCCCGGGCTGGGTCTCCAAACGCTTGACAGTGTCTTTCTCTCTCCCTCTCCCCACATCCTGACGGGTCTTACTGTGGAGCCTTTGAAGCTTCTGTGGACGTGGTGGGGGATTCTATGGGGATGCATATAAACAAGTAAACCAGTGTTGCTCAGATTTTAATACTTTTCTAAGAATTGCCTGGGATGCCAACGATTTTCTGAAGGGATAGATGGAAAGCCTCAGAGACCCGGCTTTGTTTTTTTCTCCTCTGAGGCTTCGATCAGTTTTGAGTTGTGAGGTGGAACAATAGGAGCTCATCTTTTAATGTCTTTCTTCCTCATCTACTTGCAAAAGGCACTGCTACCCAGATGAAATGCATGTGTCAAAACATACAGTAAAATGCTGTGTGCATGCATGGGCGTGCATATGAGCTTCTGTGCAGTTCTTTTCTGGAGGTCATGTCAGTAACATGCAGATTTAAACTGATCAACAGAGTTTGTTATTAAGGTTCTTTAGATTTGTATCATGGACAGTGGCTGAAGTGTTGCCTGGCTTTGTGGCTAAAATGCAACCTTCATTGCATTTTACCTTTGAAAAGTTGCTCATTCTTCAAGACCCAATTTCTAAACAGTCCCTCCCAGGGAAATTAATTTGTTTCTTTTTCCCTCTCCCTAAATACCATCCATTTTACTAAGGTAGCTGTTTTCTCTTGGCATTGCAGTTAGTTATATATTCCATACTCTCCTTCTTTGGATTAGAATCCCTTTGGATCCCATGTCTTATTTATGTTTGGAATTCTAGTGTTGAATCTGGAATAGTTGTTTGACTCATTTGCTTGATGAGAGCCAAGTTAGATTTTCCAAGAAGGGAAGTAGTTGAAGGAGGGAAGACAGGACAGGAAGGAAAAAGGCAACTTACTCAAGATCGCTACCTCGCCGGGAGGGTAACAGAGGCACACCCCGATCTTTTGGTTCTTTTTATTCTGCCAAGAAATATCTAGAACCATAGCATACTGAGAGCTTTTTGTAGCGGGGAGTGCTATTCCTAATCCTTTGGCCCATGCAATATTTTATGGTGAGTAACTTTACTTGTGAAAGACTGAGACAGAACTTACCCGTATTCAAGATGAAGGAGAAGTTCATTTTGTTCTGTGTGGTTTTATCTGTTGAGGACAGGATATTGCGGCCATGATTTGTTCACAGTGTCACCAAAAGTTGGAGCTGACTCAGTGGCATGTAACACACAGTTTTGTCTGCCCAAGTCCATGGGGGTTGTACATTTGCCCACTATATTTTTCTGAAGCTGTTCTTTATAGAGTCACTCACCAAAGGTCCCATCTGCTGAGATAGTGTCTCCAGGACGATGCTGAGCCTTATCCAATTTCTTCTTTTCTCTTTCCTTCAAAATGGACCAGGCCTGGGTCGCACTTTCTGAGGGTCCTGCCCTCTTTTAATGGGCTCTCCATGTCCTTCTTGTTCCACATGTGTGTGTTCATTCAGCAACCTGTGGGTCCCAACACCTTTGGGGGTCGAATGACCCTTTCACAGAGGTCGCGTAAATGCATCCTGCATTATGATTCATAACAGTAGCAAAATTACAGTTATGAAATAGCAACAAAAATAATTTTATGGTTGGGGGTTACCACAACATCAAGAACTGTACTAAAGGATCGCGGCATTAGGAAGGTTGAGAAACCACTGGTTTATATAGTCTAGTCTCCGGAATGCTGTTCTCTTAGTGTTGTGGGCTTGCATGGGGCACCTCATGCTTCAGAATCCTTCTGGAACCTTCTAAGTATACTTTTTAGGTACATTAATTACCCTTAGAGAGAATCTGGGCTATCAGTGGTTGGAGTCCAGTCATTTTGACAGAATAGATGAAAGGTTGGAGTGCTTCTGTGAGTTTATACTAGAATTGTAGAGCTATCTTTCCATTCACACATTTAGAAAAAGGCCCAGATATAGAGATGAAAGTCACACAGCAGGGGGCAGGGCCAGGTCTAGAATTAGGCTTTGTGACAGCTGGGTATGCTGTCGCTAGGTACATATTGAAGGCGAGTTGTCAATCCTTTGTTTCTGTTTGCTTAGTTCATGATAGGACCTGCTAACCTCTCACTTCTGTGGGAAAGAAATTCATCCCCAATTTTAAAAAGACAACATGTAAATATAAATATTCATTTTGTAAATATGCATATCAATTACATATACATTTATTTTAAATACAGGTGTTAATTATGCATGTTACATCAGATTACAATTAAGTCAACAGAAAGTGATGATTTGCATATAATCAAGATTGTGTATTAATCAGTTGTCAATTTTGAATGCCATTTTTCTTCAGAGGCCCTTTCCATGCAGGACCTGAAATTTGAAGCAAGCATGGTTCTGCCTGCCCTGTGCTGACGTTCTCTCCCTCATTGGTCCCCTGGGATCCCATTTCAGTCCTTCAGGGAGCTCTGGGCAAGCCTGCTTTTCTCTCAGCCTTCACTTTTAGAGGGAGACCTTCTGAAGAAGAAAAGTTTCTCTTTGCCTGGAGGCAAATGTATCTTAAGTTTCTCTGTTGTAAACGAGTTTCTAGACAGTGGAGGCTGTATGCTAGGTTAGCAATGCCCCTTGTAGGGACATCAGTTGTTAGGAAGAGTAAAGAAGAGCTCCCATTAATGCTCCAACTGGAAAGCATCTTAATGAAATTATTTAGCCAGATCCCTCCCTTAACAGATAAGGAAATCAAGGCCCAGAGATGTTGTGTCTCCCACAGGAATTCTACCCAACTTTCAAGGCCTTTTGAATTTCCAGTCTCCTTACAAGTCCTCCATGTCCATTTGCCCCTGCAGATCTGCTCCTCCTTTACTTCCTGCAGCACGTATAAAGGTGCAGCCCACGTGGAAGGGTTTGTCTGAATATAGCTTGTTCCCCTTAATGGATTGTTTTCAAGCTATCTGGAACTTCTAGAGTGCTTGGCATACAGTAGGTGCTCAATATGTATAGAAATGAAATGGGTGTCAATTGGGAGGTTGTGAAGTCATTTAAAAAAATATATGGAAATGCCTCTTCTTTATGAGTATCATGATTTCAAGCACTTAAGTGTGTTTGTCCTTCAGAAAACCAGAGGATCATTTCCTGGGAGGTCAGAGGGGATGAAGAGTAGACCTGTAGCTTTATCACTAGACTCTACTCTTTCCTCATGCTGGGCCTGGTTCCAAAGGTAATTAATCAACAAGGACATTGTGTTTGTCCCCGTGTCCTTTGGTCTGTGTTTGAAAAATGTTTTTTTTCAGTTTGAGGAATTGTGTTCGCTTAGCATTCTCTCTGTATCTGGCCCCTGATATTGTTGTAAGATAGCAGGAAAAATAATTTTTATTTAATGTCTTGATTAATTGAAGTCAGACATGTCCCATTTTCATATTTTTCTGGTGAAAATGTCCTATTTTCACCTGACCCTCTCTACTCTTGAATGAAATGTTTTTCATTAAGAAGCATTTATTTTTTAAAAAAATATAATGTATAAGGAAGAACCAATATCTTATAAAACAGTTCATTTGGTAGTTTTATTCATATATTTTAAATTTTTAAAAATTGATTTCAGAGAGGAAGGGAGAGAGAGATAGGAACATCAGTGATAAGAAAGAATAATTGATCAGCTGTCTCCTATATACCCCTACTGGGGATCGAGACCACAACCCAGGTATGTGCCATGACCCAGAATCAAACCATGACCTCCTGGTTCATAAGTTAACACCCAACCACTGAGCCATGCCAGCTGGGCCAGAGGATAATAATTTTAATCCTCTAGAGCAGTGGTCCTCAACCTTCCTAATGCCTCGACCCTTTAATGTAGTTCCTCATGTTGTGGTGACCCTCAATCATAAAATTATTTTCATTGCTACTTCATAACTGTAATTTTGCTACCATTATGAATCGTAATGTATCTGATATACAGGATGTATTTAGGCGACCCCTGTGAAAAGGTCGTTCGAACCCCAAAGGGCTCACGACCCACATGTTGAGAACTGCTGCTCTAGAGCAACACTGCATGTACTTGGATGCCAGTACCTTTTGTCATATGGAAAGTCAACAGGAGAAATGTGTTGGCCCTTTGAAATAATTTGTGGACCATTTACCATAGTCAGGGTAATATGATAGTTCAGACATGGGTTCTGTCCTCAAGAGTTTGTAGTCTACTGAGAAAACTGAAACATGATGTCCAAAGGTTTTTCTGTGTTTTAAGGAAAATGACTTGTATTCATTTGTTTATTCAACACATTTTTTTTGAGCACCTATTACAAGGCATCCAGTAGTGAATCAGCTAGCCAGGGGCTCTGCCCTCATGTTCAGTTTTTTGTATTGGGTTATAAACATTAAGCTGGGCCCACAGGCCAAGATGGCAGGGTAAGTTCCTGCTTTGACTCATCCTCTTAACCAATGGAGGTAAACTATAAAAGACAAAATAAAAAAGACATAGTTAATTTCTAAAAAAGAAGACTAACAGTCTTATAGGTAAGAGAGAGAACAGCTACCTAAGCTGGTGTATAGGGCTGAAAGAAACCCATACTGGGCTTCAGGATGAGAAGCAAGGAGAGGTGGCTGAGAGTTTGGCTTCAACTGGATTGAAAATGCTCAACTGAAGGATGGGGGCATTGGATCAGGCTTACTGCTGGTAGGACTATGGCTTAACAGTATCTACAGACCTAGGAAATCTGAGATACTGAACAAAATCAAGCTGCTTTTTGGCTGATTTCCCTAAACCCCTGAGGAACAGGAATTCAAACTGCTTTTGTCAAACCAGGTTCTGGACCATGCAGGTAAACACAGAAAGGGGTGAAGTCCGAGAGGAGGAGTGAGGACAAAGTAAGTACAAAAATCCTCTCAATTAAGTCTCAAAAGTTAAATTTTAAGTCACATCAAGAAACTAAAGGCTAAAGAAGAGTGCCAACAAAACAAAAAATCAGAAAATTAATTTATTCAAATAAAGTTAACTTTATATTATAGCCAGAATAACTGTTAATGAATAATTTTAGAGAGCTTATATTAACTAGAAACAAATAATAGCCATTAAAAAAATAGGCAGAAACAAAGCCAGAAAGGTTGCATCTAAGAAAGAATAATTTCAGGAGAACCAAGATGGCGGCATGAGGTATATACCTAAATGCACAGCCTCCACACCTACATTATAGAAATACAACTACACAGATAAACGGCCATCCTCCAGAACCAAGGGAGGGGAAGCGTTACATCTAGAAGGCAAGAGGAGTGCTTTGAGAAGCTCCCAGTGCGCCCAAACTGAAAGGTACGGACGCACGCGAAACGGAGGCAGCGGCTCAGCGCACTGCGGTGAGGGTGAAAGGGTGGCAGCAGCGATCGGGTCTGCGCCTTAGAAGATTATAAACTCCCGGGTCGCACTGAATGCAACGCGGGCTATAGGGCAACGGGGCGGTGGAAGACCAGTGGCGTTCTAGCACTGCTATTTGCACCGATCACTGACCTGGAGATTTGGGGACTGAGAATTGTGCGCAGACCCCAGGGCTTGGAGACGCCAAACTGGGTAGAAACTGCAGCATCAGCAAAGGAGACGCCATTGTGAGTCGCTCCACCTCCGGTGATTCTGAGACCCCGCCCCACCCCACCTACAACCCCGCCCAAGCTGTGCGCCTGCCTGCCTGCAGCATAACCTAAGGGTCTGCAGCTGAGACAGAACTCTAATAGAGCCAAACTCCAAACAACGAGGAGAAAGGCCTGCAGGTCATTTCCCCCCAGTGATACCTCCCAGTGATAACTACAACAAGACTGTGCACCCAGCCTTCAAAGGCGTACAACAAGAGTGTCCACCCCAGGTGATTGGGGAGGCTGAATCACTGGGCCCTATATAGGACACCTAGCACAGAAAGCCAAAATGCGGAGACTAAG